>UELX01004005.1:0-20155 GCA_900480035.1 Eupelmus urozonus
ATATATATATATATATATATATATATATCTTCCCTGGTAGAAAGTGAATCAGAAATTAGCTAGGATATGTCGGAAAATTAGTTTATTTGATTTTGAAATATAAATTCTTATTTCTAAAATCTAATGAGTTTTAATTATTTTTCTAAAAAGTATTTGTTTTATTTAATGAAACAGATTTTTTATGTATTATAGTATTTATTTGATCAATTACAGATACAAATCTTATTAATGTTTCAAGTAGTATTCATTTATTACAATGTGCAAATTTAGTATTTTCATTTACAAAAATTACCTTTTAAAAATAGTGAAAAAATTGTATGAATATTATATGATCCAAAATATAAGCTTATCCAAAGAAGAACTAAAATATACCGAAAACTAGAAAATTACGTTTATAGATAAAATAGAACTAAGATTTTTATAATAACTGTGACTGCATATTCCAAACTAATTGCTCGAGTAAAGTTTTATACCACATTTATAAAATTACCATGATCAAGCTTTGTTGCTATTCTATATGATACAAAACTTTACGTAGAAAATAAATGAAATTCACATATTTTCTTTCATAAAAAAAAACACTTAATTATTTTTATTCAACTCTCGAAAAATACATCTATTCATAAAAACACTTTGGGATCAATCTGATTCTATGCATACTTTGATTGTTTACCCATAAAGTAACGAGTGTGATAAGTTTAAAAACATTTGCAGACATACTTGGAACATTCTTAAATTAATTGATGTAAATAATAAGTACCTTTGTAATTAAATAAATATTTGAAAAATTCACAAAAAAATTATTTTTTTGAAAGATAATGTAATTTACCAAGAAAAGTATAGATCAAATTAACCTCGTATAGCATCCGGGGGTCATCTTTTCTCAATTTTATCAATAAATTAGGTAATAATAACTCTAACATGAAAACTAATTTTGACAGAGAATAACCCACTATTAAAATTATAATCATAACTTTTAAAGTAATCGAATCATCTCCTGAGTATAAATGCAAATCTGCAGTATAATCTTCATTAGTAAAAATATGTTCATTATAGAAAGTTTTGTTTTCATTTTTAATCCTTTTAATTATTCCAATTTCTGAAAATCTGTCGATTATTTTTTGCAATTTAACATGGTAAAGCGAAGCATGTTCCATCATATATGACATGTAAAGACATCCAAATACAGGTTTTGATATTCGCATTTTTATCCACGGTGATGTAGTTAAGGCCATTGCCTCTCTTTCTCTAGTAATACAAATAACTTTGCTCTTATTCCTCAACTCTTCTAAACAAGGTAAAAAATATTCATCCTTTTTCATCTTTGATTTTAAACTGCGCATCTCCGGTTCAAAATCCATATAATCGAATGAGAAGTTATAAATAAACTCTGTTACTTTAACTGTCATTTGAGATTCAACCATTTCTTTTATATTATCATAAGCTAGATCAACTGGTATAAATTTGAAGTCAAGAATATCGGAATAAAAATCTGCAGTGTAAATCATCGCTATAAACACAAAAACTACAAAGAAAATAGTCTGCGCTTTAGTATTTGGTGCAACAGGTACACTTAGTCCTAATAATAATTGGATAATATTAAATATTTCCCAATATTTATTGTTAGATCTCATTAATTTCTTTATTAAAATTACTACAATGACTACAATCAGCATAGCAAAAAAGTAGGTAAAAGCACTGATAGGTATTACTAATTTGATGTTTTCAACAAAAGGAACAACTGCAACAATTTTTTCACAGTTTTGATGAAAACGTAATCTTGGATACTGCATTTTATGAAAATCAAAAATTGGAAGTACATACAAAATTATTTCACCGTTTATAACTTTTCTTATTCCACTTCTGTCTTTCGATTCTTCAGTTAACACATTAATTGTAAAATTTAATGATTCTAAACCTAATTTTGCTACGTAGAAAAAATCATCAAATTTAGTAACAGATTTGTTTAAAGTAATCATTTCTTTTAAAAGGCGACATTGAATTTTTAAGAGATAGTGGTATCCGTTAGCCAGTTTATCAGGAAAGAAATTATGAATTCTATCAAGAGAATCTAAATCATGAACATTTTTGAATGGATTAAAAGTATGATAAGTCAAAAAAGGACATTTTGTTCTTAAATTTATTTCAATAATGCAAAAATCTAAAAATTTATTTTTCCAAGCAAATACTAAAATATTCTGAAAAAGACTTAAAGGGGGTATTCTATTGTGAAGGTAAACAGCTATACATTTTGGTTTTTTATAGTACGAACTCATCATCTGAATCAAATCAAAAAAAGTTTTCATTAAATTTGATTTATCCAAAATTAGTAAGTAAGTAGTTGGATCTTTGATTTTATGCACAACTGTTGTTAATTGTAAAATAAACGTTTGAAGTTGATTCATATTACTTGGTTCTGTTTTTATTATAGTACTTGATATTTCTTTCCTTAAGCCACGTAAAACGCCCTCCAATTTAGCTATAATTATTAAATTATTATTTGGAGTAAAAATCACTACATGATGTAATGGTTGTAATTCTTTTATAAGTTTACTTATTAAAAGATCTTGCCAATGGCAATTATCCACAAAGAAATTATAAACATTTATTTTTGCTTGTATCACGGAAATGACTAACATTATCAATATCAAACATATAAGTTTCATGATGTTTTTCAGTATACAATCAGATGCACTTTTTGTATAAAATTTTTCAAACTATCAAAGTTAATGATTTTAGAGTAAATGAATAAGTATTAATTAAAAATGAAAGAAAATGAAAAATCTATTATTTATCTTACAACTAATTTAAATTACTTTAATTATTAAATATATTGATTTGTTTAAGTTTATTTTTTAGCTTTCTATATTATGAGTGCTTATGCTTTAATGTATTACATCAATAAATAATTGAAAAGAATACCATTTATTTATCAATAAAATTAGTTGATAATAATTTTTTGTTCAACATAAAAAAACATAATAAGTTAATTTTCTATGCATGTTTATTTAAATTTTCAAAAATCTTTCACTGTAGACAACCAAACACCTTTACTAAATGCGTATTATTTCTATTTACGTTACAATGACTATCTTCAGTACATTGTTGTTTTTTTTTTTTTTTTTTAATTTATTGTTTCTATTTCATCACACTAATAGTATTAGAGATCGGTTTTAAGTTCTTAAACATCTGACTTGAAAAATTGAATCTTGCTGTGACATACTGCATAGAAATTTACACAATTTTCTTAAAATTAAAAATTAGAATATTGATACCAATATTTCTAATATCTGCTCCATAACTTTGAATTTCTTCTTTGTTATCTTTTTCAACTTGATGGAAATCAAGTTTCAGCTCTTACCAAAGCTGTTTTTTTATATTTACATAAAGATTACTTATAATATTGTTTGATCCCTTCTTAAAAAAGAGATACACGAAAAGTAAAGCCGCTTAAAAAGAGATTTGATTGGTTGCTTTTGAATAGGCGGTAAAATTCAAATTGTAAAAATAAAATTTAAATATTTAAATATAAAAATAGATTTTATTCTTACAAAGTTATTTATGAAAGTCATTTATAATACAAAGCAAGTCAAATAAATAATGACTATCAATTCTTTTATAAATTGAATGTCATGTACTTACATTTCAGTTTAAAATATTCAATTATTTATATCCGCATATCGATCCATAACTTTTTTCCCCGTACAAAACTTAGCTTTGTACTTAAAAAAATTTTTTTTATACATAATTAGTTATTATTAAATTGTACTAGTACTAACCTTAGATTCAAAGACAATACTACGATGGGATATGAACAAAGTAAGTTTCTTTTTCAATAATCAATCCGTAACATAAATGATGTTTGCAATATGCCTTAATACTGTCGGGGCATGATTGACAAAAAGTAAAAATAATGGCGGACCATTACGACAAATATTGTTCTCAGTATTTGCTCAAAAGAATCATATCGAATAAACGATAGGTACTTCGGCATCTAAATTACCGAGATAAAAGCGAGACAGAGCAGTGTATACACATTGAAAAGCCAGTTCCGGGCGAGGAGAAAAAGTATTCGAGCGCTGCGAAAAGAGAGCTCATATACACGCAGGCGCTTTTCCCGAAAGGATGGAAGAAGCGCGCGAGCGCGGAGGTGGTCGGACCGCGGGGGTGGCTGCCGGTGGATTTCCGCGTTATCCCCATATAGACAAAGTATCCGAGAGCATTATCTTCGTGCATAATGCATGCACAGACACACGTACCGCCGGAGAACGAACCAACCGCTCGGAGCCACCCCCTACCTGCCCCCGCCCTCTCCACTTATATACTCTGCATCTCTTTCTCTCTCTCTCTCTCTCTCTCTCGCTCCACTTTCTCGCCTCTTGTTTCGCCGAGCGCCTACTCTCTTTTTCTCTCTCTCTCCCTCTCGTTCGAGCAAGCGTATTTTCTCTCTCACGCTCGGTGGCGCAAGTATTTCGCGTTATTTTATTGTGTTGCGACTCAATAGTAGCTCCCTCCAGTTTTGCCTACGCTCGCCTTTCTCCTACATCTCTCTCCCTCTCTTCCTATCTCTTTCTCAGTCGCGCGCAAAAAACTCTGCTACGACTGCCTTGCGAAAGTCGCTCTCTCGCTGAGCGAGTTATTCCGCACAGGTATATATAGTAAGCGAGCAAGGGCACAACAAGGATGCGACGAAAGGATTGCGAAGGGGCGAGCGAGAGGCAGAATAGAGCAGATACGGCCAAAGAGAGAGAGAGGAAAGAAAAGCGAAGAGAGATGCCCGAGGAAGGATACGCGTGTGCAGAGGAGAGGAGAGGGAGCTGGGAAAAAGGATGAGAAGCGCGCAAAGAGGGAGGAGGTAGCTGTATATGTAGATATACAAGCGAGTACTTAGCATTAAGTATTCAACGCAAAGGGGATCACGTATTATCGCCGAGTCCCTGTACGCTGCGGCCGTACGCTTATTTATTGCTCGCTCTCTCGCTATATATACGCTCTCGCGCGCGTGTATACCGAGGCTAACGCAAAAAGAATGCTCTGCTGCTGTTTCAGCAAATGCGCTTCTTTGCTCTCGCTCTCTCTCTCTCTCTCTTTCGACTTGCCTAGCGCGCGCAAAACATTCGCGCAATTAGCGTTTCTCCGCGGATCGTAAAAGCGAGCTAATAAACAAACTCAGCCGGGCGATGGAAACGCGCTCAGTGAAGAAATCGCGCCTAGTCAGGGGGTAAGATTGACAAAGCAGTTTTACCGGCGCACTTTCGCTTTTGCCGGGCTATGAAAGCTAGAGAAGCGAGCAAGTTCCTTAGAGAGCGAGGCGCCGTGATCTCTCGCGGTGTATACACAGAGAGCAGAGGAAGCCAAGGCCTCTTTACGAGGTACAATGGCGGATAACTGCTGGGGACCAATAAATAAAGCCCGCTCCCGAAGAAATACGAGCGATCATTAAGTTATGACCGTGGCCCCCGCTCTCGCTCTATAGTTTCAGCCACCCCCGCGCGCTCCGGCCCATGTATCATTGCTCCGGGCGCGCGCGCGGGCGAGTTTTCCCGCGGGGAAAAACGCAGCCGCGAGAGTGAGAGAGTAAGCTCTGCCTTTTGCCCCTTTTATCTATGTGTTCCGAACTCAGGCGAAATCTGCACACGCGCGTAATTAAAAGCCCGGCGGGCCGTAATAGCCGGCGATCAATTTACTTTGATTGGACGCGCTGGCCTCGGTTAAGCTATCGCTCTCGAATTATGTTATTTATGTGCTTAATTTTTACCTATATTCGTAAACGGTGAGATTAAATTGTTTTTCGTACGATTAGTTACTCTGCAGATCGATAAACAACAGCAACGAAACTCCTGTTTTCCAGACCGCGAGAGAGAGAGAGAGTCGAACGATAAGGCGGGAAAAAAGAGCAAGCGCTCGAGCGGTAGAAGTAAAGCTGCAAGTCGTATCTCAGCCGGTTGAAAATAAGAATAAAAGCCCGAGAGAGCCTCCGGTAGGAAAAGCTTCTGAAAGAGAGCGAGCCCGAGCGAGAGTGAGAAAGAGGAAAAGTAGCTTTCGGAAAGAGGGATCGGAAAGCAAAGAGGGCCGAGGGGGGTGAGAGAGAGAAGTAAGCAAGGCGACGCGATGTGCTTTCCTCGCTTCTCTTGTGATCCCGCGCCGCCGGAGAGAAAGAGAAAGAAGGATGGAGTGCTGTTTCGCAAACAGTTAGGAAGCGGCTAACGTCGAGGATAAAGTGGTATCGGAACGAGACGATCGTCGAACAGATGCCGGCCCATAAAACAAGCCCGTGCTCGAGTTCTCGCAACCTATCGCCCGCACACGTATATACGCGCGGATATACTACCCCCGCGGAGAAAGCAAGCCAACTAGCCTTTCTCTTAATGGCCCAAGACAAACTGCACTCTCTGCGGTCTGCCGCTGAGCGGCTGGACCTTGCCTTAGGCGATACAGGCTGCGTACTTTTCAATTTGTTTCGGGAGGTTGTTTACGGATTGGACGATACGCTTGTCGATTCTCGGGATTTATTTGATCTGTGAATAAATGTGGATTGAGATTCGTGTAAATCTTGGGACCGCGAATTGAGACCTGAATTAAAAAATTTATTTTCTTGCTTCTCTGTCACCAATTGTAGAATTTTAAAAAGATAAAAACAAAAGCGAACTTTATATCAAAATACACAAAGCTGGCATCAAACTCCCAAAATAACAACAGCCTAAAAATAGGAACACAAAGTAAAAAGCATCTAAAGACAAGAATGATGCTGCGCTCGGATGAACAGTCCAAATCGACGAAAAGGCATCGGCCTTGATCGCAGCCCTTTTTCAACCTGGACTTTCCCTCTCTCGCTCGTCTCTCTCTCCTGCACAATACACACTCTCAGATAGCGAGAGGCGGTGAAGCGCGCGTGCTGAATATATGAATAACATTGCGAATGCTAACAACCGCGCGCGGCATATTGAATGTCTACGGACGTCTGCGCGACTCCAGCCCCCTCCCACCCCCTTCTCGCGCGCCTTGATTACGAGAATCTGTAACTTCGTTAACGATCATGTCTGTTGCGAATGGAGCCGCGCGCGAGAGAGCGCGGCCCCGCGTTGCCCTTTCTTGCGCCGCCAGCCCTTCTTCACTCGGCTCCCCGTGGCATTTGGTACGAGTCGTCGATTGCTCGATTTTTTTTTTACTAATTAAAGCGTAAGTATTTTGTGTAGTGATGGAATTGAATAGGAAGATATGTTTGGGTTTATTTGTTTGTTTGTTATTGTTGAATTGAGGATTTAGCGAGAATTCGATTTGTTAACAGTATGTGATCTATTGTTGAATAACAGTTTTACAATAAAAAGCGCATTTTACTGTTTGTTCATTTTTCAAATTATCATCACAGTAAAAAAAATTGCACACTGCGACCTTGTCGGTAACATATTTATTCTATTGACTATATCTTGATTGATAATTGATTTAATTATATAAGAAGTAAGTATGAATCTCATTCGTAGAAAAAGAAATTTTCTATTATACACCTGTTATATTAATTACAGTTAAGTTCAAAAAGCAGTATTAACACTTTTTTTCTCTTTTTTTAATGAAGTGCCTGCATTATATGTTGAATGGATGGTATTGTAAGTGCGTTTCCCAGTAAATTTAATTTTTTGAACAGTCGTTAAAAAAAGTATTTTTAAATACTCTTAGTTAATTTATATAAAATAAAATAATGTTTCAAAAATTTCTTAAATAATAATAAATAATTTCCAATTAGTTTCCAATCAAAATTTCAAGCTGATATTCGAATTGCAAAATTCGTTTTCATAATTTAAATCAGTCGATCGCAAAATGCATTGTATCCACAAAACTGTAACTAATAATACAGCAAAGTACTCGAAATTTTGTCTTATTCAATAGGCGTTGTCTCGCGCAAACACACATACATCTCACAATACGCCTATGCTTGCGTTATTCCTGCATTATAGTCGAGAGGGCCGCGAACATAACGAACTCGTCGGCTGCTCCACGGACCGCTGCAGCAGCAGCTCGCGCAAATCAGCGACACGCCAGTCATTATATTCCTCGAATGCAATTCGAAATTCTTTCATTGCGGATGCGCGTGTCGAGCAGCAAGCGAGCAATCGGGGGTGAGACGAGCAGAGCGCGCAGGAGAAATTGAAAAATTGCGAGCAGCGCGATGCGCAGTGGCAGTGGCAGTGGCGGGGGTGGGATCGATGGTGAAAGAGAGCGTGAGCTCAGCGGCTAAATTAGAAGGCGAGAAAAGAGGCCCTTGATTATTTGTATTTTGTGGGATTGTGCACTCGAGTGCGGCCGACGCGCAGCCACAATGTCGATGCGCGCCGCGGCAGGCGGCCCAGATAATGACGACTCGCTCGCAGAGCCCGGGGAATACAAACGAATATGCCACGAAGTGACACCTCTCAATGACTCTCCTCGGCACCGCGCCGCCCTCTCTCCTATATATATCCAGCGTATATACAGCGCCGACGCCCTCAATGAATCCGACACTTCTGCAATAATGGCGATGCGATGAACCCCTTGTTTTTAATGAGAAATAACGGTCCGAGAACTTCCTACGTTTCACAAGTGCGGAGCGCGCCTCGCTGTTGTTTTTCCCGTTATTTACTGCGCTCTCCGTTTTTTGCTTTGTTTTTCTTTTTTTGTGCATTATTTGTTTGTTGTACAGGTTCGTGCTCTTGCATCGGGGCTGGCGGGGTGGCTCTTTTCGTGTGAGGGTTATTGCGTGAATCTTTAGAAATGACGATGACTTTTGGAGTTTTATTGTTGCGGGGGATGCTTGATTAATTCTTTTAATGAATTTTGGATAAGAATTTATTGAACTCGGGAGATTTTTTGAGTATTATATTAGTTTTTACTATTTTATTATTCATTTGCTTTGGATTCATTGTCAAGCTTTCCTATTTTTTCGTAGTGACTTTTGTAAAGAAAAAGAAATTTGTAAAATAAAAACATATTTTTTGTTACCATTTTAAGATACATTTATTTGTACAATGTACAAAAGGATATTAAATCAAACAGCTTAAAAAAATAAATAATAAACGCTTCAATTCTATTACCCTCGAAACCAAAAGTCCCGAGTAAACTGAAATTCGGTACATCTGCACGATCCAGCGAGAAACGCGTGTGCGGGGGCGATCCCGCGCGTAAATCAGCATAGCCAGATCGAGAGGAAGGGGCGTGCGAACGCAGAGAGAGCTCGCTCGCTTGCTCGCTCTCGGTAATGCGATGAAACCGAGTGAATTTTCGACGGACAGCCGTCGGCGCATCGGGGCGCAGCTCATAAACACGTCGTAGCCCAGAGCCATATCGAGTACTATAAGCAGCAGCAGCAGCAGCAGAGCAGTAGTATAGCAGAGCGGCTGTGTGTACGCTACGCGGCGAGCTGTAGCACTGATAGCGCAGCAGCCGGCGCGCGCACTGTACAACCACCCCTAATTACCTGTACCCTTAATTATCTATCCAATTAGCCCCGAGCTATTATGATTAAACCTATACTGTAAGTTTATAATAACAATTAGCCGGCATCGATCGGCTCGCCGCCTATATACACGCCGTAGAAGCTAATTCTCGCGAGCGCCCCGGCATTATCATTTTCACTCTCCCTTTCCCATCGGCGTTACTCACGTCCACAGATTTGTAAGCGGCTTGATGATGCGCCCAAGCCGCACTCGAAACGTTACGTCGCTCTGCAATTTAAAGTTCAAAAGTCTCGCTGTCTCGCAGCTTAAGCGCAGTTTTTTTCGCGCCGTACAACTATGAGGACGAGGGAGTAATAAACATTAGCCCGTCCGCCGATCAAACATATCCCGGCGTCGTTAGCTCGGCAAAGCGAGCGTGACACGTAATTAAAGCAGAAATATGGCTCTAGTTAATTTAGCATTACGGTAGCTAGCAGCTAAGGAACGTCCGCTCGCTGCCTACTTGTCCAGGCTCTCTCTTTCTCTCTCTCATTCCTCCCCCTCGCCGCGAGGGCATAAAAATTGCTGAATTTTTCTACTCAAGCGCGCGTGCTATAATTACTAATTGCCCCGGCGAGAGCGCGAGCATCGCGAAAAAAGCTACTGTTTTGTCTCGAGCGCGCGCAGCTCGCCGAGCGGATCGTTAAGGGGTCGTTAAGATTTTTCCGATAATTACCGGTAATTACTCCGGGTTTGTTGCAGTTTGAGGGAATTCCTCGAGCGCGCGTTAAGCGTACGTGTACGCTTGTGTGTGTATAGGAAAGGATCGGCTCATCGCCTTTTCACACCGATAATGATTTCCGTGAGAACGAATTATTAGTTCGTTAGGCGAAAAACGCGGCCCTCGTCAGGCCGGCAATGGCGTGTAACGAGCCGAACGCGCCCGGCCCTCCGCAGAGTCTCTTTCCATTTTTGCATAATGCGCGCCGTAAAGCCAGTCGTGCGTGCGCGGCCGCTGATAATTTAATTACTTTCCGCGCGTATTTACATAGTCGGGGCCTAAGTATCGATGCTTAGCCGCCTGACGACCAATTTACATTCCTTTTTTGTTTAAAATATTATATAGATAGAAATTATTATTACATGTATTTTTGGTTACTCGAGAGTATGCCAATAGCTATTTAAGATTACCGTCGTTGATTTATACAAGCCCGTATGCCACTTAGTGTCACGAAACGGGCTCAGGAAAAAAAAGACGCAAAAAGAAAAAACAAAGGCGCGGATACGCAAGAGAGCGATCGACATTTGGGCCTGAGAAACGAGCGCCTATATACCTTATATACAAACGAGACACGCGCGCTCGAGAAACGAGGGAGAGAGATCGAAAAGCGAGGAGGAGGCGGTGGAAAGAAGAAAAGAAGCTGAAAGGGCCGCTGGTTGGCGTATGTAAAAGAGTCCCGGGGCGGCCCCGCTGGGATTCCGCAGGAAGTTAGACAAAACGGCGATATATCCCTCGGTCTTCTGAATATTCTGAATCGATTAAATAATCGAAGCCTGCCATCTAGCCATCCGTTTAACGGCCAAGCGCGTGTCCGCCTGCTGCTGCCGCGGAGAGCCTGCCAGCTCCCTGTGTATACAAACGCGAGCACATAAACTCGTAACCGCGAGTGCTCTTGCAAAGACCGCGCGCGTGTCCGTATGTATGTGTGGGTATACCGTGATACACATGCGAAGGAGAGGAAGAAAAGGAGCGCACACACGAGCTCACTCTCGTACAGCCATTCACTCGCTTCCTTCTTTTCATATTCAAATAGTCCATTGACGCTTCAATGAATAATACTCAATGATAAATTTGTGGGCGTATTCAGGATGGACCGCGCGAGAAAGAGAGATTAGAGCGAGAGAGAGAGACGAAGAGACCTTGAAACTCGAACGCGAGCATATACAGAGAGAGAGAGACGAGAGAGCGAGAAGCCGAGAGTGGAGATCGAAAAAAAGGCAAGAGCGAGCGCTCTGGAAGAGTGCGTTTATTCATGTGCAGAATGTAAATAGGCGAGAGGCAGGAGTCGACTTTTTTGCGCTGCTTCTTTATTTTTTGCTTCCTTTTTCTTACGCACGCGCGTGGATTTCTTTTTCAAGAGGGCGAATAATTACGAAAAGCATTAATATTATTAGTTTCCTCTAAAACGCCGGCTTTCAGCGCCAGAGTCGGAACTAATTTAAGGCCTCTTTCGAAAATTCCTGCACTTTACGTAAACAAATCTCAGTAAATAGATCAAACAAATAAAAAAGAATCTACAAAAGTCGTTATCATCGGCAGAAAGCGTAATTAGCGATTATGTTCCAATCGGCTTAGTCGGATTGGCAAGCGACAGAGAATCGGAAATCCCATCCGAGTAACGCGAAGCGACGTGGCCGTCGTCATCGGGAACTCGTTTATTTGACGCACAGACACAGCGGGAGAAGATTTCCGAGGGCGAATAGGGGGGAAGAGTTCGATTGTGGATGGGCCGACTTAACGTAACATCGCGTTCGGCTAAACGGATCGCGCCTCGGAAGACGCGCGACTGAGGCGAGTGATTTCGAGAGGGTCCAAATAGGATTGTCCGCACCATCGGCTAGGAATCCCATCAAGTGTATATCGTCGTGTCCTACCCCCGTGGGTTATAAGGCCGAGCGAGAGGCCAACTGAGAGAGGACGAAGCGCGCAGCTAGTTATAGAGTTTATAATAAGGATCGAGAGCGAGAGAGCTCGACACTCACGTGTGCCGGCGGGGGCCTACATCTATTTATCGGGTGAAAATGTCTTCGGACCAAATCCCCGTGAAATACGAGGAGCACACCCCGGGCACGTCTCTCTCTCTATCTCGAGCGCTTAAACTCGATCGGTTATTGTTTGTCGCCAGTCTGAAACTTCTCTGGCCTGGAAAAATCGAATGCCAGCGCATCGCAGCCGGCGATGTATCTCGTACATGATTCGCCTGCTCCTCCCCTCTCTATGAATTCACGCGGATTAAGCACTGGCTTTCTTCTAAGCGAGTATCGTAAGTACGTTGTGCGCCATCAAAGGGTTGCAGATTCACCGACACGTGTCTCCTCTTACGCGGCATTAAAAATTATTATCGAAAAAAAAAACACAGGCGCGCGTGCGTCGCTCCCTCTGAATACGTCTATAGCGCGCACTAAATAATAAAGGGCAGGTTAAAAATTTAGTACCGATTACCGGCTGGAGCTCTTGAACCGATCGTTTATTTGCCCTCTCATTCTCCTTCGCTCTCTCTCTCTCTCTCTCGTTTACTCATCAATTTTCGCTAACTTTTCAAACGACTTGGCTTGAGAAGGAGCGAGGGGAAGGAGGGCAACAGCAGCAGCTGAGAAGCAAGGGGCAGAGGGGGGGGGGGAGAAGAAGAGGGAGGACTCGATTTGCCGCGCGCGAGCGCAGCCACACCGCACGCGGGCTCGAGCAAGCGAATTAAAACCCGATCAAAGTTTATAAATTGACGTTTCAATATTCAAGAAGGAGAAAAAGAAAGAGAAGCTCTCGCTCCTTCGGCCGGGCTTGGGCGTGACGGACGAGGATCTTTTTACTCCTCCACTCTCTCTCTCTCTCTCGTTCTCGCTCTCTTCTGCTCTTCTCTTGAGGCATCGGCCTCGTCGTTTATTGCATTTTCGATGAGATGAGCCGGAGAGGATCGAGCTGGCGAATCGCCTTTGAGAAACAACAAAAATTATCAAGTTCCCCTCCGTGAGCTTGACGATCATCGGGCCGCCGTCTCTCTTTCTCCAAGCCCTTTTCTCACTTGCTAATATTAATATTAATATCCCTTTCGTCCGTAGGCACTGACGGGAATGAGCTTTTGATTCGACACAGCCCAGAGCGGATCCATTAAAAAAGTAAAAACTCGGCCGTTCAGACTCTGGACTGATGTGCGTGCCAATCAGTTCCTTTACTAAATATCTCCGCTAATCCCCTAGCAATTTATAGTGTACAGATAATAGGGAAGAGCATCAAGATATGTCTATGTAAGTTGCATCACTGGATGTCAATGGTAACTAATGTCGTTTATAAAAGTGTTTGAAATAAATTTATGGGAGCTACACTAAAGCAAGTATTCACATAATTAAAATAACAAAAAGACATATACACGAGATACACTTCATAGCGAAGCTAATCAGCGGTCGATCAGAATAAAGCTACTGCACAAAGCATCCACAAAAACACGGCCACCCTTCATTGTGCAGTCCCACAATGAATAATATAAGGCTGCGCCATAACGAGCTACAAAATGGCTATTTTGCAAACGCTCCAATAAATCTCTGTAGCCGTTGTCAAAAGGCCGCGTTTCAGGTGCAGCGATGAAAAAAGTAAGCCCGGCCCTTTGTGATAAATTCGATCTCAAAGTACACAAACAGAAGGAGTTAGATCTAGATAGACCTCTCCGCAGCTCTATCTGCAAGAGCGGCAGCTTGGGAACGTCATACACACACACACACACACAGACACAAACAGCTAGATGAATACGCAGGCACGAAATTTTTTCGACCGCGAATGCAAACAATGTCGCGGGCCGAAGGCAAAGAGAGAAGCAGGTAAGAGTCCAACGGGCGAGTTGCACAATGGCGCTTAGACGATTCCGCGCTATACTCCGGGGTTACGCGATCGCGCGAGCATTATCTAGCGATCGGCCATTTGAATAAGGCGAAGCGATCTGCGGCTAAAGAAAGAGTAGCGCGCGGACTAAGAGAAGAGAGAGAGAGAGAGAGAGAGAGAGAGAATGAGAGAGATCCGGGAGCGGTGATCGGCTGCGGCTTTGGCGCATTTAAATATTAGCCTCCTACGTCTCCTCCCTTTCTGAAGGCTCGCAGGTGCAGCGAGTCTCGAGCATCCCGCGGGAAACGGCTTCGCTCACGCCCCGATTCTCTCTCTTAGCCGGGAGGCTCGCTTCTTTTCTTCGAGACGCGCCCTTTTCCCTCTTCTCTCCTTTTGCGCGCCCAGAGGAACAAATAACCGATCGCACGTGTCTGTGTGCGTATATATACGCACGCGTGGAAGGTCGAGGGAAGAATTAGCTGGACGCGATCATCAAAGGGGTTAAAGGCGCGCCCATCATGAGAACTCGCTCCGTGTACGAGCTCAATGCGCCCTAGGAAACAAGCCCGTCAGATGCTTCGTTTTGATTTCACGTTCCGCCGGGCGCTCTTTTTTTTCATCCTCTATTTAAGACCGCGCGGCGCGTCTCTTCCTCTTGTACTCGCGGCGGACAGAAACACCGATTTCTTTTTTTTTTTATCCTCCTTTAGCGGCAGCTGCAAGCGCAATAACCCCTGCCTCTTTAAACTGACTCGCGATCGTTTTGACCTTTTCATATAAAGAGCCGGCTCGCTCGCGCGCGAGTCTCCTCTTCCATTCTGCCGAGGCGTTTGTTTGCGTGCGGGGAAATTGCGCCGTCGACTCCTCGTGATCCTTTTTTCGATTGAGACGTTATATACAAAGTTGAAGAAAAAACGTCTGGATGCGTTGGCATTATCGCGTGCTCGATCCCCGGGTTTTTGCGGCCGAGCTTTATAGGTGCCATTTCTCGAGGGCGAAACCGCTCGTTAAAACCGAATTTGGAGAATGATTAGGCTTAATCGACAGGAGATGCATCGTTTATGCGACTTTTTTTCTAGAACGCAGGGGGATCACCGGCAATTTGAGTCACTTATATTCTCATTACGGGACGAGCCCCCGACTGGCGAGTGTGTAGCTTTCTCTCGCTCGTGCACCGACGCGCGCTCTGAAAAGAAGAAAGGTGGTGCGCGCGGCAGAGAAAAGCTCCCCGCTCTCTCTCTCGACTTATTATGTATTAATATGTTTCCGTGAATTCAGCGTTCCGTCACCGGCAGACAGACTAGCTACGCGCTGGCTCGCGCTGGCTCGCGCGCCAAAGGTGTAGAGAGGGACAGGACTCGTCGAGAGAGAGAGATAGGAGAAAGAGCGAGATGGAGAGAAAAAGAGAAAGAGTGCCCAGGGCGTCCCGCGGGAGATGGAGAGCAAAAGGGGCTAGCGAGAGGGAGACGAGCGGATATGCGCGCTTCTGATGAGAAAAATTAGCAGATATAAAAGGAGGACCATCGCGCGCCGGAGCGCAGCCGCGATTATACAAAACGAATGTTACAATGATACAGGCGCACAGCAGAGATAGAGCGAGAGAGATCCCTTATTAAACCTTTATCCCTTTCGCATATCCATTTCAGACAATGTTTCGCTCCTGACGTGAAATTATTCAGGCGTTTCTTTGAAAATTTTATATGCAACTCAAATTCATCTCGAATAATTTTATGTTCGCGCAGAGCTGGAGCTGAAAGAATGTGATAAAGAACGCGATCTTGGTGCGGTGAATAAAGGAAATTCTATCTTCTTGAAATATGAAAATTTTTAAGTACTTAGAGCATTAAAATTATATTTTTAAAAGTTACAATTAATTTCAGGCTTTCTAGCGTTATATAATTAATTAATATTCCCTCTGCATATCTCTTGATTTCTTTATAAATTTGCCGTTGTAATAATAATTCCAATACGGACTAAATTCAAGGGTTCCAATTCTATAACAATCAAATAATATTCTGATGAATAAAATAATGATTCTTCGACAAACAATTTCATCAAAGATTCGACTTAATCAAAACAGCAGTGACTATAGCTCCTTATATGAGCAAACAGGGAGAAGCAGAGGTAAACTCAAGTCCCGAGCCGTAAGAAAAGCAGCAGCTGCATTTGGTTATCGTCGTGACGGACCAGAGCAGGGCAGGCGAGCAGCAGCAGCAACAGCAGCAGCAGCAGCAGCAGCACAACGCCTTTGGCTGCTAATGGGCTTTGAATTCAGTAGTCGAGCAGATAGAGGCCTTGCGCCGCGCTAACTTTCTTGACGAGGTTGCGCTCTCTCAGGCAAGATGTTGCTGCTGTAGCCTCGCGTTACTTTGATGCCCGGTGTAGCCACCCTCAGCCTCTCTCTGTTACTCATACACTAGCAGTGGGGAATGAATTAGGCTAAGCAATCGGAAAGCTCACGCGTGCTACTGCTGGAAATTGTCCGAAGTCCGTAGGGCGTTGCGCAACACACTGGTACACCTTTCTCTCTGTCTCCGGTGCGGGCTTTCGCGCATCCCTCACAGAGCGAGAGTGAGAGAGAGAAAGCGTCTTCAAGATGAAACGCTCTGGTGAGCCAAGATGGCGCCTGTGGGGGTCGGACGTTAGATAGGTTGCTTGCAAGCGCGCCGAGAGAGTGAGAGAGAGAGAGAGAGAGAGAGAGAGAGAGCAGCCTCTTGCAAGGGTATTTGTGTAATATTCCGCTTGTCTTGTGCGCCTTCAGAGCATCCGCTAATGTACACAACACTGCTCGCACGGCCTGGCTCGAAAGCGAGTAAGAGAGAGAGAGCACCGGCCCGGCGAGCTTCTCTTACACACACATATACATAGAGCAAGAGGCGAAAGGGAGAGAGAGGGCTACGACACAGCCAACAACGCGAGAGCTACTGCTAGGATTGTTATTGTACAATTTGCTAAGACCAAGGCGCAGAGCGTCTTGTCGAGTGTGAGAGAAGCACCTTTGGACATCAACCGGGTATCACACAGAGAGAGAGACTTCCCTCTCTCTCTCTATCTCTCTGTGTGCTGTTTTCGCTCGCGAGGCGCGCGCCCCGGGAACATGTATTGTCCCCGCGGCTCGTTTGCCGCGCCAGCGAGCTCCGAATCGAATTTGCCGATGAGCTGAAGACGCCCGGAGCGATGATAACGGCTAATTAAGAGCTCTTTTGGGAGCTTGGCAATTAGAAGCGCGGCAGATATAAAATTAGCCAATGGCGAGATTAATCCGGCCGATGGCTGGTCTAAATTTTCGCTGTTGACCAAGATCAAAGCGAAGGACTGCAGGCACTCGCTAGAGAGAGATCGCCTGATGCTGTCTAACTGCGCGAGCGAGCGAACTCGGGGGCTCTTTGGGCCGCGCCAAAAGCGCGTTCAGAGAGCCGAGCGTCTAACGCAATAGCGAAGACAGTTGTTAGCCGCTGATTCGGCACAACTCTCTCGCGCGCTCTTGCGCTCGCTCTCCCTCTCTCTCAGCTACTGTCTCGCTTCTCGAGAATTCCGTTAGCGAAGCCGGAATTTGTAATTTCGACGAGATGAGCGATCTCTCGACCCCGACAATTCAATTTGCTCAAAGATTTCGAGAAAACTTTTGGCTAACCTGTGCTATTGTCAATTTACTGATAAACACTTGCTTTTTTTATGACATTTATTGAAAAGAATAAAATGATAAATTTTAATGATTAAGAAACTATTAAGCTTAAATAAGATTGAGTGAAAATATCAATTTTTTCTTTATCAAACTAAATGAATTAACCACTTCATTTTCTCAACCCATCAAGTCCCTTTTCTTTTTATTTTAATAAAACATAAAGTACTTATAAGTATTAATATATGGTCCGATTAACGTATATAAACTCCGATTTATGTCCACTTATAAGCACGTTCTCTCAATTCAAAGCCTGTTTGTCACCATACAGAAATAAGACGAATTTCTATGATTTAGCTTAATCGAAAATCCAGGTGCACTTATTCATTATACTCGATAGAATGAGTACAGCTGGAAGGGTTAAAATTTTACGTGACGCGGGAAGGCGAAAAATTTCCAATGATTACTTTATTTTTGCTCTCATTCATTTGCGATCGGGCTCAGGATCGTTATACGTCTCCGGAGCGCAGGCCGCCGCGCAGATGGCAGAAAGTAAATGAAGAATAGCTGAAGGCAGTTACGGGCGAGAAAAGAAGGAGTATAAGGAGTAAAGAGAGGTAAAGATCCGAGAGAACGCGGCGAGCTCTATTTGAGGATGAGGAGGGGGGCTCGATTCATCGACCACCCGGTACAAAGAAAGAGCAATTCGTAAATGCATGTAACGCGATATGAAATGCACGAGTTCGGACGTTTTGGCATCCGGACAAGCAGACAATCAACTCATCGAGGCGTGTGGATGCATTTTTATAATATATTATAGACTGCCCGATGCCTTCCCTCCATGTCGTACGTCACTCACTGTGTCAGTCGCTAACGTACCGTCTCGAACGTATTTGATATAACGGGTGAGCTCTAAACGATTTTCAAACATTATCAAACACTACCCTTCACGAGTCTCAGTCTCGAATGAAAACTTATAATTGCCTCTAATATCGTGATATGTATTTTCAAATAATTATGATTCCAGGTATATTAAAGCTTTTGTATGCTTTAATGAAATCTCGCATCATTATGATTATTATAAATTAGAGTTGAATTACGCAACTATTAAGGTTAAAAATAAAATTATTAGCATTCATCATTGTAAAAGAGATTTAAATTACGCATCATATGAAATTATTTATCACTTGATCGTCGCAGCATAAATTTTATCAAAGCATCGAAGCCAAAGGAAAGATCAAACGGTAAGGAAAGTTGCGCGCAAGTAGGGCAATTAAAAGAAAATAATAGCGTAATTTAAAGATGAACAGATAGACAGGGCAGATGCTCGGATAAGTTTGAAGAGAATCACCCAGTATAGCCGTTCTCTCTCCCTCGAATAGGTGTATCGGCCATATCTGGCTGTATCAGCCGTACACATAATTACCATCTGATAGAGTCCGTTGTCTGTCGGGAGGCTGATATTCATACTTGTTGTTCCTGCTGCAGCCGTCAAAGCCATCCCCGTGGCGGTAGGATGGCTCCGATCTTTCTTTCTCTCTCTCCCTCTTGCTCCTTCTCTCTTTCTGCCTTTCTCTCTCATACTCACTCTCTCTCTCTCTCTCTCTCTCTCTCGGAGGGGGCCTAAGGGTCTCGTCGCAGCCACCTCGACAGAATGCCCCT
Organism: Eupelmus urozonus; assembly: GCA_900480035.1. Classification (NCBI taxonomy): domain Eukaryota; kingdom Metazoa; phylum Arthropoda; class Insecta; order Hymenoptera; family Eupelmidae; genus Eupelmus; species Eupelmus urozonus. The sequence goes on from UELX01004005.1 coordinate 19,283, forward strand.
ACTCCCCGAGTCAGCCAATCACCGGGCCCTTGCCCCTTCGTGCGCTGGTGTGCCTTGCTCCAAAAAATCCAACAAAACAAGGCCGATTAGACTCTCTTGCTCTCTCCTGGCCACGCTACGATGCATCGACTACTTCGAGAGAAATGGATGCCTTGCAAGAGAAAGAGGATAGCCCGATCGCGGGATCTGCCGATGAGAGCACCGTCACGATGGCCGATCGAACCTCAATACATTTGGTCCGACTTAGGCTAGCTTTTGCGATTGGAAATAGCTATGTAGGAGGATATTTAATTTACAAATAAAATAATTATAAATAATTATAAATTTTAAAAGATATCAAAATTATTTTAATTAATTAAATGTAAAATTCGGTTTGATTTTTAGATTTATTTAGAATAAAAATAATTTTGAATAGTTTTGATAATAATTTTGAAACAAGTACGAAAAAGTTGATTGTTGCGCGAAAGTGAGCGTACCGTCCAAGTGAAGTAAGGATGATAAACGCCAGAGTCAAGAATCAATTTTCGCACGTACGTTGAACAATATTTTTTAATACAGTGGGTGTAATTGCATTTAACATTTTTAAAAGGTGCGTAGAGTGTCAATTTACGCACATTTTATTATAAAGTATATTTTTTAATATACCAGTAACAATAAATGGTACTTATTATCTTGAGAAATAAGTATGAAAATATTCTTGAAATTAAATTTTTAGTAGATTTTGGTGTAAAATAATCTTCAACGAGCTAGGATGTTATTCATGATATATTTAATTGGAAATCGTACCATTTACTGATGTAGGAAGTATAGAAGCATTAAAAATATCAACAATTAAGAAAATATACATGTAACCGTTATTGTCAACATATTCTG
>UELX01004006.1:0-20154 GCA_900480035.1 Eupelmus urozonus
TATAAATATACAAGTTAATATTTATATAAACACATAAAAACGGAAATATAATGTTATTTTAATTTGCGGGAATAATGAATCGCCATTATTCCCTAGGGAATAATATGGCCCATTATGCCCGCTTTTTAGGTCGGTAAAGTGGTCATTATAGTTAAGTCAATAATTCCGAATAATATGCGACTTTACTCCCTTGGTGCATAATGTGCTATTATTCCCGCAAATTTAAAAAATAGAACTTGAGGTTCTTAGCTCTTATCTTATTGTTTAGTACATATCGTCGGCCGAGAGGAAAAGGTTCTAACTCGATTGAGCGATAAAGATATTACTCAGTCTGGTGAGCGCTAAGAAATGTCCTAAGTTGGTCGAGCGCTAAGAAATATCCTAAGTCGGGCGAGTGCTAAGAAATGTCCTAAATCGTTTCAGCGCTAAGAAATGTTACTATTTTAGGGCTCCTTTTTTTCATTATCATTTAAGTTGAGAACCGCTGAATCAATTCCAAAAATATTTGTTATAGTATCATACACTATTTAATTTTTAATTTCTTATTAACTCTTTATATTACATTTAATTCTTTTATATATAGAGTGAGAAATAGGACACGTAGATATGCGTAAAAGCTTTATAGATTTGATTATATCTAGGTGTCCTGAAGTTAAAAGCTAAATTTCCTTGTAAACACTTGCAAGCTTTGCTTAATTGATCGTAGGTAAAAGGCAACGGCATATCCAAATAAATTGACATAATGAGGGGCTTGTGTCGAGACCGTAAATTGACTTGTAAGAAACACATCAAAAGACGAAACGTTCATGGGCGATTCGTGTATCCTATAGCAGTACGGAAGACACCCGTTGCAGCCTGCTGATGTGACATAAATCTTATATTGATGTTGATCTGACAATGATTTTCCTAACAATTTTAGATTTTAGAAATCGGCTACGTTAGTAATTTAGCTGCAATAAATAAAAATTCGATTTGAAAAAAAGCAAAATTTTGAACATGCTCTGTATGATCCAAAATAAAACTTAATTAATCAATAGAATATTATAAACGGCATTTTGTTATAACCGTTTTTGAGTTTAAGGAAGAAGATTTTTCTAAATCGCTCCAACGGTTCTTAACTTAAATGATAATGAAAAAAGGAGCCCTGTTAATTGTTTAATATATTCTTTACTAAAGTAAGTTGTATAAATTTAGTTTACTTTTCCTTTGGATTTTATTTGAATTTTTACCTTAAGTATGGCGTCTTCCCTCCTTTACCTTAGGTAATTGTTGCAATTATTTTAATACAATAAAATATAGCGTATGATTAAATCGTTTTGCAATTGTTCGTGTATGTTTAATTGGCTTTTGTCATAATATAAGCTTTGAATTTTAATAATTCTTCATGCATTTTTAATCACATGATTTATTTATTAGAGTGACCCAGTAGCATTTCTGGACAATATAATGAGAATGCAAGTGTGCTTATGATATGTGCGCGTGCGCATGTTAAAATCATTTGCTTAAGCTTATTTTATATAATGGTACATTGAACTAAATAAATTTATCGATTCGTAAATGATAATTTAATGATATATTTAAGCGCTTATAATGAAGCTAAGTCGGAAAAAGCTAGAAAGCAAAAAGCGTCGCAAGATATATATATATATATACATAAAAGCATTGTTTCTTTCCGGGACGATTTGTACCATGCATTGTTTCTTTCTGGGATTTTTCATTGACAACACTCTAGCTAAAGCAACCATACACAATAATATCCCAGTAAGCAACAATGCATATCACAAAAGTTTTCTGGGACGTCCTAGAAAGCTTCCAAAATCCCAGAAAACAACGATATATGGTAGAAATCGTCCGGAAAGAAACAATCGGGAAATATATACATATAGGTTTATATGATTGAAGCCTAGTTCACACCGGAAGGTGGAAGACCGCGCCGCGGCATTAACCCAATAACCCATGCCATCCATTATAAACACCATATGGTTGTCTGCGGTGTTTCCTTCTATATTTTAGATAAAGAAATAAAGCTCTCGACACGTTATTTTCAATTATTTTCCGTTGTAACAGTAGGCTTTATACAGCCCGGAAACTACTGTTAGAGATATGATCTTTTCCGGGATGCCCGAAAACCTGGCAAAAATCCAGGAAATTACCATTGGAATCCTGAAATTGTCCCGGAAACTATCGTTAAAGATATAGTACATTACACACCTAGGGAGCAAAAGTAAAGAATGTCCCATATCGCATGATAATTCGATAACTCAACTTTTGTAATCGGGCGCCGTGAAGAAAAGTGGTACTTTCGCCCCGCTAGGCAGAAAAAATATGTTTATACATATACACATATATTGTAGTGCAATAAGAGTCTTAGCGAGAATCCTGAAAGAAAAAGGATAGGAGAGGATGGGATCTTCGCTGGTGATTCTGAGACTGAGGGCTGTAAGGAGAGATTATCACTTCTTTCGTATTCTGCCAAAGAAACGGCTGGGAGGAGAATAGTCGGGCCGTCGGGCTGTACGGGTCAGCGATATCGGCCACGTAAACAGTCTATCGCCCAAGCGATAGTAAGCAACTTTACGTAAGCAAGTATAACGCACAAGGCAAGTAGAGATCGCTATGCTTCGGTTTCTCGACAAAAGATGCGACCTATTATTTTCACTTTCAATGCGTTTCTTTTATTTTATCGGCATATATTCTTTCTTTAATGCGCCTATTCCCATATCTGTTCTACAGAAAATAACATTTGCGCTAAATTATTGTATATATATATCGAGCTATTTATTTATTTATAACGCTAGCTTATCGATTTTTGTAATTAATTACAAGTGTGCAATGCTAAATAATTAGTATCACATTGAATAATTTTTGCCATCTATACAAATGCAGTTGCTTGTCTATTCAAAGCTCTGCTGCAAGGTGTCGCCATTTTCTTGGTAAAGCTCCCGATGGCTCAGAGCATCCATTATGGCGGAAAGAAGGGATGCTGCTGCTGCTTTGCTTGCAGATTTCCCCCCTTTGAAGGGGCGGTGCTTGCTATTTCAACCCCTCAAAAATCCTTTTGCGTTTCTTCTCGTCACCACACCCACCTGTAGCTAACAGGGCGATCGATTAACTGTAGTGGGCTAAAATAAACAACTTTTTTTTTTTAACATACTTTTACGCTTTTTTCTGTATTTTAAAAATTAATCAGTGATAAATTCTAGTACATTGTAATATTAATACGATAAAGTGCTCGCAGGGATGTTTGTTACGAAAAAGCCATGCAATTTTAAAATCATCTTCACAAACATGTATTGAAGCGTATTTTTTAAAATTATTTGCGTTAAAGTTAATTTTTAAGTTTTAAATCTCCTTAGCTGAAATTTACGTTCTAATTTGAAACAGTTCACGCTAAGTAATAAAACTCTGAAATAAAAATATTTGCGTAAAAGGGTAAATTTTCAATTTGATGTGACAACAAATTTTTTTAGGGCCCCTCCGGTCTTTGAGTATTTCTCAAATGCGAGTACTACAGTTTTTGAGTACTACAGGAACCCCGATTACAATTGCATAACAAAATTGGTCAAGATCCATGAAGATATCTAAAGTTATTTTACACTGTATAAAAGAATGACGTAATTTTTAAAGTAATTTTGACGCCTAAAATTTACGAACCTAATAAGGTAAATTTAACGTAAAATTTACGTATTCAGTGAGTTAAAAATTAACGTAAAAATGTACTTTGACGTTATTGACGTTAATTATAACGTAAAAATTGACGTACATTTATTACGTTAATTTTTAACTCACTGAATACGTAATTTTTACGTTAAATTGACGTCAATTTACGTCGTTATGTACGTACATTTTTGACATCAAAATTACGTCATTCTTTTAGACAGGGTAATTTGTATGTACATATATGATCCACTGCCAGCAAGGGATAATTAGTCTAGACTTGATAGTTAAAATTTTTAGTAAAAGCTAATTTTTCATATTTTCTTTAATGGGGTCGATGGTCCTACTTTTTTGACATAACCAAATTATACAGTTTATTGACCATTAAAAAAATGTATTGGCGTATAAGCAAATCCAGGACATAATTGCCCTCCAAGATTTTCAATTCACATACTATTATTACAAGGTTAAACTTTATCTTATATAATTAAATACTTGAACCCGACTGACTTTTATTTATTGCGTTAACAGCTTTACATTGAAAATAAAAAATAAATAATAATAAATAAGTAGAATATAATCAAAAGAGATAAATTAGGCTGAGAAAAAAAGAAGGTCGAACGAGACACACAAGATCGCGCAAGGGTGCGGTCTTCAACAGCCGAAATCGATAGCATCGACTAGCACGCGCCCACAATTTGGCCTCTCTACTCACTTCTTTGTGGCTGAGCTTGCGTGCAAGTAGAGACTTTTTTACCTTTTCTCTTACTCATTCTGCTTAGGCCTCTTTCCTTCTCGTTACTGCCGTCACAGTTTTCTTTTTCATTACATTATTATACCATTTACTTCTTGCATTTCTTCTTTTATTACGGAAACTAATTTTTAAAAAGTTATCGCTATTTAAAGTACTATTTAAAGTGCTTTTTTAATAACATTATTTTAACATGTTGCTGAATTATAATAATATATTATATTAAAAAACCATCAAGAACTACATGATTTAACAATTTAACTTGAAAGTTTTTTTTACTATACCATGAAGTGTTACATTTTTATAAATCAGTTTCAAAATTTGTCCAATTATTGCCAAAACTTGCTTTAATTTGCTAAACTTCGTCAAAATATCTTTAACACAAGTGCATTAATAAATTAGTTTTTCAATAAAATCTTCGGATATATATCTGTTACGTATAGATATAAGTCAAAATGATAAATCCTATGTAAAATGACTACGTCATATAGAACGCTAAATGAATGTAGATAAAACAATTGAAAGTTGTAACGAGGAGACAAGTCAGTATTGATTTTGCAGTTAGTTGCAGTTCGATTCGAATTGATTACTTTTGCGCTTAGAGGTTAATCATCATTTTTTAATAAAGATCAATAAAAAGTAAAATTGTGTCGTGTTTGAATCTTTTCGCGTAAAATATTGCACCATGCGTGAACAATATCTCAAAAGAAAAACAAAATGATATTTTTAATGTTGCTGTCTCGCGTAGGATTTTATCGGACATCCCATGAGCAACCAACTTAAATTCCTTTGTTCCTTGCGGTAGTTCATGTGGAAATCTAATTCTTAGGAAATCCTATTTTCTAATAAATCGGTTTGATCCTTTAGACTAATTATTTTTTTACCAATTTCTAGTTGCACTTTATGAATTCTATTACAACTTATACTTTACAATTTGATTTTGTCAATAAGATAATACTTAGAACAAATTTATTTATGAATTTAAAGCCGAATAATACACTTTTTAAAATTTTGTTCTCGTCTTCAACGCCACTTTAAATAAAGAATTGAAAAATTAGAAATTTTTAGTTTTTTTTAGGCATTGATGGAACAAATTCTTTTATTATTCTTTATAATTTATTACTAATTAACTTAAAATTTTGAAAAAAAGTCGATTTTGTTATACGTTTACTAACAAGAAGAGGATCTCAAATGCGGGTCATGCAATGATCCAAAACTTTGGGAAATGGTTATTAGTTCTCTCAGAAAATGAAATACGTGTTTCAGCATTTCTTTAAATAGACCTTATTTAGTCCGATATTTTTTTATTTAAATAAACTATTAATCACTCTAATTCACTACTTCTGTACACAATTTGAACTTAATAACAGTATGTTGTTAAATAAATAATATTACGTCTCGCCCTTAAAGACATTTTATAATAAGAAAGCTATATCTTTACATTAAAAACTAGAGGTAAAAATAAAGTTTTTATTAAATAGCTTTTATTAATGATGACTATAAAATGTTATCAAGTGCGAGGCATAATTTTATTTATTCAACAACATACTGTTATTAAGTTCAATTTTCATGCAAAAGTAGTGAATTCGAGTGATTAATAGCTCATTTAAGAGAAACCGTGGAAGGGGTCCTTGATTGCATGGTCGAGCGATCATTCAAGTTAAGCAGCGTTCGGTGCGGCTCGTACTTGGATGGGATGACCGCTCGGGCACACCACCAGAGGCTTTTTTCAATGATGTTCTCAGGCAGCAGGGATAACTTGGATATTTTTTCACGAAAAATATTTAAGTTTAACCTTTCTGCCGACTACTGTTCTCGGTAGAGGTTTTCCATGTCCACGTCGTGGTTTTCCCTCCACCTTAGCTTCGGATAGTCAAAATTGCGGGAACAGTAGAGTTTATCGTGGAAGCGACTTTAGACTGTTGACACCTCCAGTCAGATGCTTCTCGGGAAAAAAATATTAGTTAGCTTAACACGAGTTAGATTTCAGATTACAAGCTTATACTCGGTTACAGTTACAGAGTTAAAGATAGTTAGGAGCACTTCCACACAAAGGTGGTAGTGCCCTCTATATACCCCATTGGGTGAAAGCGGGGCCAATAGTGGCATACAGAAAAAAAAGCTTATTTAAATAAAAAAGTTTAGCTAGATTCGCATTTGATGACTTTCAGTAATTATTTATAAAATAAAGTCTATTGAAAGAAACGCTGAAACACGCGTACCATTTTTTGGAATAATTATTTATTCCGCAAAGTTTCATCATTTCATGAAACCCTCTTCTTGTAAGTTCGTTGTATAACTTATAAAAGTTATTTGGTTCAAAGAAATAAAATTGATATTTCAAAAAATTTCTCCAATAATTATATATCAGTAGGGTAAATGTGGGTACTACCGTGGCCGCTGCAATAACCGTGGAAAGTGGAAAAATATTTAGCCTCGACTAACTGCCTAACTTATCTTTGCATTGTGGAGTCTTGGTAATTTATTAAAAACTGTTTTGTGGTAAGTATCCTACTTTATTTTATAGATTAAGCGGGTATGAATGTATTTAAGGAAGCTTCGGTGTTTGGTGCCGTATCAAGCGTGAGGCATCGCGAGGTACGTGTTGTTGAGAGCTCATCCTGCTTACTTTTTAAATTCATTTGACTTATTATAATTATTGGACAAAGACAGATTAACTTTAAGAATACTGGATTTTATTGATTTATCCGTTTTGACTTACAAAGAGAGTATCCCACCTTCAGAAGACCAATTTTCGTGAAACTTTGGGGATCTTCTCTTCATAGGAAATAAAAAAACACGTATTTTTTCTTTTGTGCTAATGGGCCTTCCTTCGAAAGATACAGAAATACCAGTTATATTATTAAAATCAAATTTTTGCACTAAAATCCTTGATTTTGATTTTTAAAATATTCGCCAGATGTGTCTGAGTATAAACTTCAAATTTATGTGTACTCGTGTCGTACCCCACCAATTTACTGATTGAGAGCAATCTGCACAGGATCACAGTCAAAATCGCACACTCGCTTCTACCTATACCCACATTCACGCCAACCAGATACACTTAAGGAGGCTTCGGCGTTTTTCAATAAAACGAAATGCAACTTAAGTCTTAACTTAATTAGATAGCTAACTTAACATTAGCTCTCACTGGGTTTAATGATACGTATATTGAAATGACGTTATTGTGTTATACTTTAGGAAAATCGGATAAAAGCGCATCTTTTTTTTATTTAACTACATCTCACGAAGAAATGTCATATTTTTATTTTAAAATCAAATATTTTTAAACAGAAAAAGTAACTATAAAATCTGATTTAGATTTATTTTTAAGTTTTTTTCTTTTCATCAATATAATCAGTATAGGCATACAATTCCATCTAGAAATTATAAATCACTTAGAAATCAAATAAATTATTATAAATTTATTATAATTATAGTAATTGCCTCATCTGAATACACCAATATAATAATATAGTTTACATTTTAAAGTCTGATATTTTTAATTAGCATTAAATTATTTTTAGTTTATTATTACATCATTGACAAGTAAATTAAGAGATCATTCGTGATTTATAATTAATAATCAATTTAATAATTAATTAATTTGTAAAAGAGGAGGAACATTCAAGTTTATCGCAAGTAAAGAATTGGGTGTAGCTAAGCATGGCGACTGTCCTAACTTTTTGATTTTGTAATTCCTCTTAACTTTTTTATTTAGCGCTAAATTATATTTTTTAATATCTTAATCGTTTCCAAAAAAAATTTTGGAAAAAAATGAAGATATGACTTAAGTTACAACTTAAGTATTAACTTAAGAAGAAACTTAAGTATCATCTTCGGAAATAATGAAAGTATTAACTTAAGAAGAAATTTAAGTACCAACTAAGAAATAACTTAAGGAGCATCTTAAGTTTTAACTTAAATCTTAAGGCAGCTAACTGAATGAGCAACTTGTAAGTTGTAACTTAAGTTACTGCTTAAGCAGCAGCTTAAGTAGTTAAGAAGTTGCTCAAAAATTAACCTCTTAACGTTTCAAACTTTTAAATATTCAACTTCACTTTATCAATTGATTGGAGGAGATATACAAATTCAAGCTCCCTCATTGAAGTATGTCCCACATCTTAGCTACAGTTACTCATTGCTAAAGCCGCAAGCTGAACATGTTGACTATATTTAAAATTTGTGCGCGGGTAAGATATTGAATATTTTTAAAAGTGCCCCGGTTTTCGTTTATAAATTATTTTTATAAAAAAGTGTACTAAAATCATCCAAATTATAAAATGCAGAATTTGCAAAAGATATAATAAATCAGCAGATTTTCGATGCTCAATTTTTAGAAACATGAATTTATAAGAAAATCTTAACATGCAATTATAAGAAAATCTTAACATGAAATTATAAGAAATTTAAGAAAGCAAATGTTTGTTAATGCTCAGAATTACTTATGCAAACTACTTACAAATTTTCATATCGTAGAAACTTAAAACGAATATATTTTTTACTATGAATCAAGTATTGGCTGCTTACTGTCAACAACAAATTAGTGTACTCGTTACAAAATTATCTGTTTCAGTGGAGACGCGTGCTATTGTGTGACTTAAACCACAATTAAAGTAACAAAAAATATCGTTAACTCTTTTCTTTTGCTGTTAGTGTAAAATATAAGAATAAATACTTGGATCAGAAGTTCAGTTATTTTTTCTCACGCTTTTCATTACTAATTTCACGTAAATTATAATTGAATAAGTTCATGTTTCGAAAACATGTGTTTTCGACAAGTTTATAAGACGTGCACCAAGCGAGATTTAGCATAATCTTTGTTATTTAATATTGTTAAAAATTATTGCACGTCGTATCAAATATACGGTTCGATACATGAGCGAGGAAGTGATTTCAACCTCCCGAGGACTTTTCACCCTCGCGAGGTTGAAATCACTTTCTCGCACTAGAATCGAGATGTACTATTTTATTACATATAGTAACTTTAAAAAATCAGTATTTCTCGTCTAGATTATGAAAAAAAATATAAATTGTAATTTTCATGAAATTAATTAATCAAAAAAATTTGAAATTAACAAAAATGTTACTATGTTTGAATTAAAAAATATTCTTGGTGTATCCTTTTAATAAAGAACTATCACTTCAATAACAATTTCAGTTTCATAATTTTATTTAATTTGTAGATTATAATTATTTACAAATTGAATCAATCTCTAATACTTACAGTACAATAATCTAAATAGTTTCTTTATATTTAATTATATACATTATAAAATTCGTACAAAAAATATATTGATAAATCATTGTTCTAACTGTTTCAATCTGCTTTGAACTTGCAAAAATTGTCTTTTAACTTCAAAAGCTATAACGCCCAAAGCCATTCCTGCATTTAAACTATCTATGTCATTGTGTAAAGGTATGTTTACTCTTACACCTTGTCTGTCTTCAATTAATTTGAAAGAAAGTTGGCTCAACCCTTCTGCTTCACCACCAACAATCAAAATTACCTCATTTTGTGCATAGTCTACAGAATAATAGGGTACAACAGGAATATTGTCATATCTAATTAGTGAATTATACTTGTTTTTCTTTACAAGTTCTTTAAATTTTGGAGAAGGTTTTTCTTCGTTTTCTTTCTCTTCAGCTATAATTTCTTCAATTATTTCAGTTTCTTCATATTCCACAGAACTTACATTGTTGTCAGCTAAATAAACATGAGCATCGCTATTGAGTGATAATCTAATATCGTCCCATTCTTGAGTTCCAAAAATCGGTATACGGAAATGTGCACCTGCTGCACTTCGCAAGACCTTAGGATCCCAGAAATCTACACATCCTGTCAAAAAAATAAATATAAACATAAAATACATAAAAGCTAATAATTCATTAAAATAATTAATACCAAAATTAGTCAACCTTTTGTTAGAAAAACTTTTTCACAACCCGCACCTGCAGCTGCTCTCAAAATACTACCCATATTTCCTGGATCTCGAATATTATCACAAATTATTGTAAGAGGTAAGGAAGATTTTGACACTTTTTTTGGTTCTGGTTTCTTAAAAATACCTAAAAATAAAAAAAAACACTTAACATAGCCAACAAAAAGTTGTAAATTTATTTAAAACTTACCCATTACACCAGGTGGTGTGGTTAAAGTTGACCACAACTGAATTGTTCGGTAAGGTACTTTGTATAATTTAGTATTGTGTTCATCAAACTTTATATCTTTTATATCTTCCCATCTACTAAAAATGATTGTTTCTGGAATTACTTTTGCTTCCATAGCATCTTTAATAAAACGTACACCCTCAACCAGGATTTGATCATTCTTTTTTCTACGTTTTCTTGATTTGAGACTCATCATTAATGACCTTGTATTTGAGAAGAATTTAAAATATTAAAATGAATTATGTTTAAAAAAATGTATTTCTAGATCATAATTGTAAAATAAAGTGTAAAAGTTTCTTACGAAACTAATTTTTCATTTTCTTGTAATTTTGTAAAAATAGCCTTTGAATTTTTTGGTTTAATAAGCTTATCATCATTAATTTCAAAGGTTACATTTTCGTTGATTTGAGCATTACTTTTTGGCGTTTCATTTTGTTTAAACTTTGATATTTGAGATTTAATTTTTTTTTCTACTTTCAATTGCGGAGGAGGTGCTACATTTTCTAAATTTATGTCGAAAAGTTCGTCTTCATTAACAATAGAAACTGGTTTTCTGGCAGTGAATCTACTGTATTTTAGGGACTGAATATTTGAACACAATTCAATACCTATGACACGTTTTATACTTTGCCAATTTTTAACAGTCAATTGTAAATTTTTTATCAACATTTTAAATTTTGTTTCTAATACGATGAGATTATTTTAACGATATTTTATTTAATATTAATAATTAGATGAAAAAATAATAAAAAACATTGTTGTAGGTTATGTTCTTATAATTAGACTTATCGATCACTTTAGATATTTTACGAGTACTGAACTGTTAATGATAAACTTTGTAAATTTTTACTGATAAAATAACAAGATTTATTTTTACAAAGTTGTTAAAATATTTAAATTAGGTACTTTTAGCGACAAAAACATATAAAAGGTAGAATAACGTTTTCTTCAATATCCAGTTTAGGGGCCAGCCACATAAGCGCTGTGCTGCGCGTGCCGTGATGCGCTGTAAGTTTCTTCTTGTACACTACATCGCTGATAGGCTGATTTTAAAAATTTGGCCAATCAGCGTTGCAGTGTACAAGTAAAAATTCACAGCGCAGCACAGCACGTGCAACGCAGCGCTTATGTGAGGAACAAGGAACAAGGCACAGGCACAAGACACATAAGTAGAAGAATAACATAATTGGTTACTACATCTATATATATTAGGAACAAGCTCTTATTGCAACTACAATCATTGCAGGTGCAGCTGTAAACTCCAATCAGCAAGTAGTTCTTTAGTAACAGTACGCCGAATAAGAATCGGAAAGGAATCGGAATTGCAATGGGACTATGGGAGGGGATGGCTCGCTGACCGACTCTGTCTGGCTGATTGTGGAATGTCCCTATGTCGAGTATTACTGGACTGTCGTCTGCTTCGTTGAGCATGCGCGCATTTATTGTTGAACATAACCCGATTCAACTAACTCTCAAATACGAATAATTCCAAAGTTCTTTTAAATATGCTTTTTATTACATGTACTAATATGTACTAATATTATATGATTATTTTATGTGTACTTTTATACTATATGTCTTAATTTATTAAGATTATTACTTAAATTAATTAAGTCAATAAACATGTTTGCACATTCACTTTTAAATCGCTGTCGGCTCTCGAGTAAGTTAAACTTTTATAAAATTCTATTTTATATATTCAGTAAAAATTTAATTGATTGATTTTTTACAAATTTTTATTAGCCTCTCTGATTTGTAACAATGTATTTGAAACAAATATACAAGCAGCTGGACTCAAATATTTTGCACCACCAATCAACTATGGTAAGTTTTAACAAATGCTAAATATTTTATTCAACTGTTGACCATTCCTTATATTTCCTTAATTAAATTAAATTTTTTTAAGGGAGCTAGAAAACATTAAAATAACTTTTTTAATTTTATAATAGATTTTGAAATTCCACCTGACTCACGAGGAAAAAAACTTCCTATTATGCCAAAAGTTCCGCAATATCCACCTTCTCAGAGACCTTTTAAAATGCAGAAAAAGCTGCGTTTAATGAGAGGTCCTGAATTAATATTTAATAAACTTCTGCACAGACAATATGGAGTCGTAGTAAGTATTAGGTATAATAAATTATTTCCCTTAACCTTTAGACGGCCGGGGTTTTGAAAAATTTGAAAATCGCATTTTTCTATAGGAATGTGTTTGGTCTAAGGTCCCTGAATTAGAGCCAAACTAAGTTGGGATGTTGGTGAGTCAATCCCCTTACGCCTAGAGGCGTATCCCGGCTGTCTAAAGGTTAAGAGCATATTGTACTTTCTGTACTTATCAAATTTTCTAATTTTAATTTTTCAAATATTTTACTTCAAAATATTTACTGACTAACTTTTCTTTAGAAAGCATTCTCATGAGATATAGAATTTCAAAATAAAATAAAATTTGTTATTTGTAATAAATAACTAACAGTAATATCCATTTTTATTTAACATAAATTTTCAATCAATTATCTTGAACAAATTGATTAATGCATTCCTAATTTACAGAATTATTCAAGTTTTTGTATTGAAAAGCATGTTCAAGGTTTAAAATTTTCAAATATTGGAAAAATTTTTATCAATAAACATATCATATTATTATCGTATCATATTATATTATTTACCATATTTATGTACCATTTTTAGTTACTATAAAATATATTCTCTTGTGGATTACAACAAGTTGATATATAATTAATTGCTGTTATATTAATCATCCTGTATATATATATATATATATATTTATTTCTAGGCCTTAATAGGTGGAAGATTGAAATATGGACATTTTGAAATGGTACGTTGGACATGTGGCAGAAAGTTACCAAATAAAGCTTTTTCTTTATGGAGAGTTGATGCTCCTTGGCAACCTGTTACAAAAAAGGTATCTTTTACGATTTAATAATTAAAAAATGAATTTATAACATCTTTTTATAAATAATAAAAAAGTTCTGAAAAATTATACTAATTAAAATTAATATGTTTCTAAACTTGTAATAGTTTAATAGAAATTTGAAATAAAAAGACATTTTTTACCTAGCAAACCAAAATTATCACTTTTTTAAACAAAGAATGCCTTAGTTTGCAGCCTTTGGCTTGGGTGACAATTTCAATGCGATCTGGAATATTTTTTTTATTTTTGCTCTCTAGATGTATAATGTATTATTATTATTATTATTAATTGTTATTAGGGCCAGGGTCAACGAATGGGTGGTGGAAAAGGTTCTATTGATCATTATGTTACTCCTATCAAAGCCGGACGTGTAATCATAGAAGTAGGTGGTCCTATAGAGTATGAAGAGGTAACTTTTTATTTTGCTCTAATTTTAAAAAATATATCTAACTTTAATTATAAAAATATATTTTTGATTTTATTAGGTTAGAAAAGTTTTAGAAGAAATAGCCCACAAATTGCCATTTAAAGCAATAGCAGTTAGTCAAGAAATTTTAGATGAAATGCAAGAAACCGAGAGTTACCTTGAAGAAAATAATGAAAATCCATGGACCATGAAATACATTATACAAAATAATCTGGGAGGTTGTCATAACTGGATTAGTCCTGTAGATAAACTCTGGTTTGGTAAACATAGATAACGGATCTTAAACAAGATTTTATTTTATTTTTCAAATTATATTAAAATGCATAAATTATAAAAATAAAATTACTAAATATTCTAATATAGCAGTGATATAAAGTAGTTAAAAATTCGTTATTATAACGCCTATTTTTCTCCACAATTTTTATATCTGCTCTATATAATTTATTTGATTATTTCATGGAATCCTACAAAAAAAATCAATAAAAATTTATTTAAATTTGTTTTTGTTTCTTAATTGAAATTGTAGCAATGTAAAAAATGACATTTTTGATATTTCATGTGTAAAGTTTCATTTCAAGCAAGCTTGAATAAAAAACCATACATCAAATCTTGTTTTGTATTGAATTCTTTTTTAATGTTGAGTTACCAATTAGCTAAGAGCATTCTTAAATTGAGCTAAATTAGTTAATAAAGATATCCTATGGAAGTCAATTCCAAGATCGTCTCGCGGACGATTTGCCGTGGAAATTAAAGTGAAAATTGCAAATTTTAACCTTAGTTTTTAAAAAGGGTATCAAAATGTTCGAAAGTGTATCAAAGTGTATCAACGACCAGTGCGAAATGCAACATTTGCATACACTGATACATTTCCAATTTCTACTGGAGGGGTGCAGGGACCTAATAATAGTTTGAAGACTGAAAGATGTGGCAATATCGGTGTAATCATGATTGAATCTATTCATGGGATTGTTGGATTTAAAGCCAAGATAAAGAAAAATTTTATTTTGTTGAATATTATTATTGGTATTATTCTGTTCTGAATATTATTAGTATTATTTCGTTGAACAGATTTAATCTTGATGGATAAACTATTTGTAGAAGGGGACCAAATCCGTGAGCAGTAAAGTAAATCTGGCAAAACAATGGTTTTAAAGAGGTAAAAACAATCACCGACAGATGCGTCAAATCAGCAGTAGTGCGATTAATAAAACCGACTAGTTTGCAAGATTTAGGGATTTCAATCTCATTTAAATAATTAGCAAAAGTCAACCCAGAATCGCATAATACGCACCTACATAATACACCAGAGGGCTCCAACTTCTTTGAATTTATTGAACAAGGAAAAATCACCGATAGATGTACACGTACTATATCATACGCTTTTAATTCTGTTCTGTCCTAAAAAGTTCCAAATCATACTATTTTGGATAAGACCCACGACTCTGCCATATGCAAGAGGAACATAAGAATCAATTTAGTCTCAAGCAAGATTTTTGAAGATAATAAACATTTGAATCAAGATTATCATCAAGCAGAACAGAATCTTAGTTTACACTTTGTAAATCACGCACAATTGCAGATTATCTGCAGGCTAAGAAATTACGCTTAAATGTTGGTGAATGTATCTTTTGAGGTAAAGAACTTCATAATAGACATATGATATGTGATCTGAATCCGTGGGTAAAAGCTCCTCCTGTAATCAGGATTCCGAATAGTTAACTAAATATTTTAATTAACTACGTAATTATAGTATAAATAACTAAGAATTAAATAGTTAGTTATTAATAACGGGAAATAACGGGAAATAACTATTATAAAATGTTTGAATTAAAACGGTTTTTCTAAATCGATATATGCACGATATAATAGTACTATCATTTATCAAAATTTTCTAAAATTGAATCGGAAAATATGCACAACTTGAATTCTTCTAACCAATAGAGTCTAATATTCCATTTTTTTTTTTTTTTTCATATATCTTGGCATCTAAAAACATATCCCAAAGTTTGAGGCAAATCCGTAATCCGGAGCCCTTACCCTCTCCTAGTTAGTATTTTATTTTTGAAGATAAATTCTAAGATTCTATTGTATATAAGCTTTTCAAAAATATATTAAAGAAACTTTTTTTTATTAATGGAATCTTTCATTAGTAGCTCTATAAACCATTTTGTATTACATTAGATAAGTAAATAAAAATTTTAATATCATAGAAATAAAAATAATCGTAGTAGAATACTTTAATATTGTTTTAAAGACAGATTGTTTTTACTTTTTCCACACCACCCATGAAGTAAGTAAAAAGATGCGATTTTTTATAATAGCTTCCCCAGTAGGCTTAATCCACTTTGAAAAAAATTGTTGAAGATAAATTTAAGATATATTCATCTGGATGAAAGTTTTATCTTGAACTAATAATCATATATTTATAAGTTTTACAAATTATTGTTTTTTGTAAAATAAAATTTCAATAAATTTGATAATAATGACAGTTTTCCACACCACCCAACAGTTATTATCACTTTTTATATATACACCTAGGTTAAGTTTTATTTCTACACCTAGGTTAAGTCTTGCTTGACATGGTCCTTTGAGATCAGAGTTTTTAAAGTGTTTTGATGATTACTACGTCGGTTATTTTATTTCTTGATATTAAATTTCAATATTCTGACTGATAGATATTATATGTGAACTAATTTACCAGAATCTGTAATTATAAATAAGACCAAATGTGATTTTGATACTAATGTATTAAGCTGTTACCGCAATGTGACCTATTTAATAAGCATTATATTTAAAAAATTTTTTTTAATTTTTCCTTTTATAGAATTTATAATTTCTATATTTACAAATCATATTTATTTCAGATTTAGAAAAAATGAAAAGCATTATTAACAATAGAATAACAATTTTACAAAAACCAAAAGCAATCGATCAAGAAATTTTCAACGACGAATCGATTGGAAACAATGTAATAATATATTAACAATGTACGACCCCTCGTAGAAAATTAACCAGAACTTCTAGTCGCTTAACTAGCTATGGGCATACTTCATAACGCAGATGTTGGTTTCACAGATAGTCATTTTGCACTGATCCATAATTAATAACATATAAAAATACGCTTCAAATAAATTGTACTAAGCGTCATGATCATATGCAAAAAAATACCAACTATTTGCAGAAGTAGATGCTCGCGCACACTTCTCTGTTGCTCTCTCTCTCTCTCACACACCCACACCTACACCCACATTTACACCCACACCCACACCCACACACACCACATATATATATGTATATATATAATATCTCACTTCGTATTCTATACCTCTAATATAATCACATTTCTTTTCTATAACCTCCTAATATAGAAATTTTGTTTGAAAAATATATATGAAATTTTTAGATAATTTTTTTTATTTATTGGTAATTAGAATTCTTATAAAAAATCTGTATTTTATAATTATTAGCTGTCTTAATAATCCTTAATAAAAAAAATTATAACCTAATAAATTTCATTCACCAGACATTTACCAGAATTTTTCCTATATTCTGGCCACGAAGCGTCGTCAGTAAGTAAGGTTTTCGGACAGAATATATTGCAGAATATGGCCACATATCAGAAAATTTACCATATTCTGGCCACTGAGTGGTTAATTTTCCACAAGGGACTACTTAACTTTTTAAGTTCCAATTTAAGTTTAATATCGTTCAAAAAATAATTGATGAAGTAAATTATTTGTAAGACAAAATTGAACGGTGCCATATTTTTTTCTCAAAAATTCATAATTTATACTTATAATTTTCATCTTTGCCTAACATACTATATATAAAAATAAATACATTTAAGCATATATATGTATGTAAATATCTCACTATATTATATGGTTGCATTGGAAACCTTTGAGTTATTTGAATGGCAAGATTCAAAAGGACCGCCCTGTATATAGCGAAATGTTCTACTGTAGATCTATTACTTTCTATAAGAAATGGTTATTTTGTCAGTTCTGAATTTAATTATGAAAATTTTTTTTAAGAATTTTTTAGAAGAATAAAATTAATAGTACCATTATTTCAAGAAAAAGTTATAAAAGGTCACGATCCGACCAACTATAAATTTACTGAGGAACAATTGAAAAATATTAACAAAAAACACATCAACACTTTTGTGTCGGATGTGATAGAGTTATTGTTCAATCGAGATGAGTTGGCGAGATCACCAGTAACTGGGAGACCCTCCAATGCCTCAAGTGGTCCATGTAGACCGGGATTGGAGAAAAATAAATTGGCTGCTGCAAGGAGTAAGAAATTAAAAATTAAAAAGAATTTATTGAATGTACTATTTAACTAAGGAAACAAATAATTACCTATAAAACTTGCACGTAGACCAAAAAAGAGAATTAAAAAACAATTAGCTTTGAAATCCATGCTGAGAAATCTAACCTCAAACCCGAAAAACTATGAAAATTGGAAAAATTTGCTTAATTAAGAATTCTACTAGCTCTGATAAGATAATTATCCCTTTTTTCCAAACGTTTTTTTTTTTTGGTTTACCGTTAAAGAGGCTTAAAAAAAATTGGCATCAACATCGAAGGTAAGGACACAACCTCAAAGCTGCTAAAGTAAAAAAAATTAGATAAATTTTGTCAATTAAAAATTCTACTGACTCTGCTAAGACGATTATCTCTTTTTTTTAAAATAGATTCATTTAGGATACCTTAGAAGAAGCTTAAGAAAAAATTGAAATCATCATTGAAAGTGAGGAACCTAATCTCAAACCCATGAAAATGAAAGCAATAGATAAACTTGCTCAATTAAAAATTATACTGTCTCTGCTAAAACGATTATCCCTTTTTTTAAAATGGATTTGTTTAGGATACCTTAAAAGAAGCTTACGAAAAAATTGACATCATCATTGAAAGTTAGGAACCTCAAAGCCACGGAAGAGAATACATAGAAAAATTGGCTCAATTAAAAATTCTACTGACTCTGCTAAGACGATTATTCATTTTAAAAAAATAGATTTCTTCAGAGTACCTTAAAAGAAGCTCAGAAAAAAATTTAGTCAAAAATAGAACGTGCGGAAAATCTCCTCAAAGCCGAGATAATACAAAAATTTGATTAATTATCCTAATTTTGAATTCTGGCGACCACTCTAAAAGAATTATTCCTTTTTTAAGAAAGATTTATTTAGTTACCTTGAAAAAAGGTTAGACAAAAATCGGCTTTTAAATCCAAACTGTGGAACCTAACCTTAAAGCCCAGGAAGTACAAAAATTAGATACTTGAATAATATAATTTTAAAAGTTATATAAAGTTATTGATTGATGTTTAAAAAAATAGCTTTTTAATATTTCTGTTCAAGAAATATTAAATATCCTCGTTACTCCTTCCTACACCTCCCGTAACCTTTACTTCTCCTTCCACTATTCAGTGCTCTCTCCAATATAAAAATTTATAACATTCAAAATAATCAACATTAATTCTCAAAAACTTTTGGGAATCTTAGAAAACTAAATAACTGTACATAAAATATCATCAACACTTACTCTATCATCCACAATCTGTGTAATTTTTCTTTATTTCTTACAGTATTTTAAAAATATTCATATTTAAAAAAAATTATTTAAAAAATAATTTGTGATTATTGTCTCTTTATATACGTGATTAATCTTTTATAAGTAATCAGAAGACTTATGCGATAGACACCCCATGGACAAAATGTTGTTTAGAACATTTTGAAATCCTATTATCTTATTAAACAACATCAATATTTTAGATGATCTTATTGAAAGATTTGATAAGAATTTTTGGAAATGTAGTTTATATACTATGTAGAAATATACAACAAATGGAACGTATAACTAAACTACTTTCGTGCCGCTCCACATTTATTAGCGGCAAGGCAATTAAATATGGACCACCACTTTCGGCTACTATTTGCGAAATATTGGCCGCACAAATCTGAAATAGTAAAATTATTAATTTCAGTTCAATATTTCTATATTTTAGATTCAAAAATACTAACATATTAAACTACTAAATGATTAAATATACTACTAGACTAAGGAAATATAAATTGAGATTAGGTTTATCACTTTCAATGATGATTTCAATTTTTTTCTAAGCTTCTTCTAAGGTATCCTTAAGGACGTTCTCTAACTGCAGAGGTGCTCATCTCGGATTTAAATTAGAAAATTATGTTTTAAGATATTATATAGT
>UELX01004007.1:0-20153 GCA_900480035.1 Eupelmus urozonus
ATTTGTAAGGTATATTATGAGGGAGGAAAAAATGATGATCAATATTTATGGTAATAAAAATTATTTGAATTAGGGCTATATTATATAAGTAGTTTATTAATAATAAATGTCAAAAGATGATTGGTTTTCGAAAATATGAGAATAAAAATTTTAGCGAATTTCATTACGACATGTGAGCTTGAACGAAAAGCTATACGATTAGAACTGAAGAATTTAGTATTGATTAATGTGTAACTGATAAAAATACAAAACTATACGGATATAAATGCTAAATATCACAATTGTAAACATTTTTTTTTTTTTTTGCTCAATGCTAATTAGAAAAAATGCACATATTCTTTTTTAATTCACAATTTTGAAAGTATGCGAATTGATTATAAATAAATTTTAATCCAACAAAATAAAAGATCTCTACATTATTAATGATATAATTTTACTTTTAAATAAAGTGTAATAAAAATCCACATAATTTTAGCTGTTCTAAATATTATGAGCTAAATAGTATTAACAACATTAAAAATATTAATTTTCTCCTACATATATTGGTGAAAAATGAGTAGGAGCTTTACTGTAATTGAAGTTAAATTATAGGCTAAAGCCTATACTCATTTTCATTAATTTTTGTTTTCGGCACTTTTCGTTTCACACAGAAATGAGGTCAAGTTAAAAACAAGTGAAGGTTGGCCTAATACCCTTTGTACTACCTGAGTTTGATTGACATGAGGCCTCCTACTTTCTTAGATGTTGGGTATTAAAAACTATGCTACAAATACACGTACCCGCAGAATATTCATCAGTATGAAAATATAAAATTCACTTTCCTTTTTCTAAATAGGACTAAAAATAGAGTTATGAAGATAGTTGTGACGTTCGTTACACAAAATAGAGTGAAATTTAATCAGTGTAAAAGTAGCTACTTGTTTCAATAGTTTAGTTGCGTTAAATTTAATGCCATTTTTCTCAATAATTTAAATCAAATTTTTTTAATTCATATAATCAATACTAAATTTTTGTTCAAAAAATTACTTAAAATTCGATGAAAAGGCAAGGATATTAAGTTTATTTACAAAAAATGTTATCAAGTTCATTCGAATAGTTGTCAATTAATAAACACTAGTTCGTTTCAAGTCGCGTACCTAATTTACCAAATTTCGCTTGTAATTCTTTGCAAGGTTTCTACCTCGACCAATTTTTCGCAAGTCTTTAGAGCGAAAAACTACCGTGAACCCAATACTCGTTATATTAAAAATAAAGAAAAGCAGTATAACTAAATAGAGGCATATAACTGACCTCAGCTGGATCGGGGCCGACCCTCTCGACGTCCTCCGGAATGTTGACGACGCATCGGAAGACATCGTAGCCCGGGGCCAACCTGCCGCTGAGGAAGACGACCTGCGTGCCGTAGGAGACGCCGATCAGAGTGATGAGGGACAGCAGCATGGCCATGGTGCGGAACGGGAAGGTCTGCACCTGGTTGACCTCGTCGTAGCCCGGATAGTGGATCAGGGCGGGCAGGCCCATTATCGGCTCGCCGCCGCTTATTCGCACGAGGAACGCGATTATGTAGGCGGTCAGGCTGCCGTAGGTGTTGCAGTACGGCTTGAAGTGCACGACCATCAGCAGCTGGGGGAACAGGATCACGTAGACGAGATCCGAGCACATGGACCAGAGACCGTAGATCGACGGGATGGTCAGGGCCATTATCGTGCTCAGGATACCGACCACGCCGATGCCTATACGCATCACCCAGATTATCTCCATTTCCGATGCCTGGATTATAGAGAAACAAACACGAAACAATTTTTTTTATTTTCGCTTTTTTGTGCAGTGAATTTTTTTATTATTCTTTTTTTTTTCTTTTCTTCTGTTACGCTTGCTTTGTTGAGATTTTTAGAAAATCAATATTATCATATGTTAATGCAAAAAATATTATTCTTTTCTCCAATAACAAGCAGTTTAGCTGAATCAGAAAATGCCTCTGTACTATTTTTAAGCCGAAAAAAATGTATCGCAAAATTTTGCTGAAACAATCATCTTTGTATTGATTAAACTCGCAACCAAAGTATTTTCGTCCCCTGTCTCGCGAACCAAATTTTTTTTTAATGATTCAGAATTTACAATGACGAGTAATTGCGCACTTCCAGTACGAAATTTTTAATAATTTTCAAAATAAAACCAAGCCTCACTTTCCATAATCAATACCATAGAAACAAACGCATCTAAAAATTCCATCGCAGCAAAAGCAAAAGAAAAGAAAAATATCTAAAACAAACTCACCCTTTGACGGAAAATCAGTTTATAGACGTTTCTGGCGAACATGGAGCTAGCCGAGAGGATGCTGCTGTCGGCCGATGACATTACAGCAGCGGATACTGCGCCTAAGCCGAAGAATGACACGAAAGTGGGCGTGAGGTGTTGCAACACCATCGGCAGAATCATGCTAGTCTCCTTTTCCGTCAGCGGCCAAGGACCTTTATAACCTGTCTCGTTCCACGCTGAAACAAAAACGTATATCCACGCGTCCTTTCAATATAGATTTCTTATCTCGCGATCAAAGTTATTGTTTGTTTGATATCAAATAAGTGCTTTTTTGACGATTTTAGAGGATGCGTTAGCTTCCTCTTTCGGTGAATATGTTAGCTTGTTTATTTAACCGTTCGCAGAGTGCCTCTGCGAATACTGATTAGCTAAGTTTTGGAATCGGGTGTGGCGCGTAACTCACGTAACTTTTTAGCGGCAAAGGCCTGATGTTTGTTTAACGCATTAGCAAAGTCGGAAGTGTCCTGTCTAGACGGAACTTTCCAATTTTACAGGAAAAACAAACTACTTATGTAAGGAAGCATTGGATAAGGATGACATTATAACGAGATTTTTGTTTATGTTAATTTTCTCGAGGGATTTTCTCTTCCTTTTCTTTTCGCTTGTTTTGATCACAGGCCGTATATCTTAATACGCGTAAGCGTAACTCAATTTTCACCGAAATTAACAACTAGTAATAAATAGAAAATTATTAATCGTAAAAACATTAGCGGGAAATGATTAGAATTACTTAAACTATCGTATTTAATTGTCAATTTCATCGAATAAAGCTTATCGAATCTCCTTTGTACAAAAGTACAATAACATCCATACTGATGAGATCATTAACGATTCCAACAATAGTTTCTCTAACGACGATCAAATCAACATGACAAACAGCCCAATTTCCAACAAAATAAATTATACACCGTAAAAACAATCGCGAATCCAGAGATCCAAAAATAATCAAATATCCTCCGAAAAGTCTAATCAGCCGATTAAGCGAAGGTACGCCGCGTCAATATTATTTAACGTCCTTTATCAGCGATATTTTTTCACGTGAACGCTACGATCGCCTCGGGCCCGTCTCCTTCCCTTCCTCACTTTTGTTTTTCTTCCGCTTCTGGCCTCCGCACAAGCCACAAGTACGCTTTCCTGGGGGGTGCTGCGACCATGCCGAAGGGGATTAAATTAGGCACGTCTAGCTACCTACTCTCTTCCTGTGGCTACGCTCTTTCTCTCATTCGGTTCCCTTCCTCCTGCTCTCCCTTTTCTTCCTCGCTTCTACAAATCTCCCCTTTTCTCTTTCTCTGGCGTTCTACTACTCTTTTTTTTTTGTCCAGGTCTCGTTCGTTTTCATTCGCGTTGGATCTCGCTTTTATGCTATTAGTTCTTTTTTCTTGTTCAATTCGCTCTTTCGTAACTTTCGTTGTTCTGGTATTTCAGAGCTTTATTTATGAAATGTTGTTTGCGTGTTTCTGTGCTGGACTGTTTATTAAAAGCATTTTCTAGATTTATTACATTAAAGCAAAGAATCGTTAAAGGGTAATAACGCATTAGATTGTAAGCCTCAATTTCACATAATAATAGTGTTTAGAAAAAAATGACAAACCACATTAAATAACCCTTGAATATTTATAGAGCATAAAGAACAATAGACCAGACTCTCATACCAGATAGACAAAAGCATTATATTTATCGATTACTTTCGTCAGTGTCTCTAAAGCAGAAACGAGTTCGTGCTCGCGCGCAATTACGATAAACTTTCGGCGGCGAGCCTCAGAATGAGCATTAATCCAGAAATACACTCCAGCCTGATAATTTATATTTCATTCCGTTCCATTTATTATTCAACATCCGGCTAAAATTATAAAGACACACTATCCTTAATTGCACCAGTGGCACTTTTGCATAAACAAAAAACGCGCAAAAAAGCCTTATCACGCCGCGACCCTACCTCCACACACAGCTATTATTTTTAATTCGCAGAGAGCGGAGATAGCCGCGGCGCTCCTTTAATTACTCGCCGGGCTTCGCTACCGCGCGTCTCGTTTATATTAATCTCGCGCTCTCTTTCGCTCTTGCGATTACATTAGCCCGCTAATTAATTAAGAAAAGCTCCCCCCGCTCTTCCGGTCCATTCCTTCCTCTTATACACCCGGTCCTTTAATTTTCGAGTGACCTCCTCTGAGGCCCTTAATACGCCGTCTTCATTTCGCAAAATTCACCCCCCCCCCCTGCATCATTCCATTATAAGCAGGTATATATACGAGCCTCGTGGACACGGGCCTTTTTGTTCCCGGCCGAAACGAACCTTCCCCTCCTAAGCCAGCTACTTGCACGTTTAGCCGCACGTGTGGCCGAGTCTACATCCTCGCGTGATGCTACTCTTCTCTCGCTTCCCCCTAGAGAAGCTCAGCTATATATTCAGGCCGTCTGCTTTTTCGAGCCCCTAGGAGGGAGAGATCGGCCCTGTGTACGTACGTACTAGCAGCGTCGAATCGACGGCTACTTGACATCTCCCCCGGTCCTTTTTTTTTCCCGAGCGCTTTTTTGTGTCGCGCCTACCTACACTTGCGCGTACTGCTGGTATTCACGAGAGCAGCGAGGGGTGGCTGCGAGGGGAGCGAGATGGATACGGCATGTGGCGAGGGAAGCGTAACGCGAGCCGGCTAAATGCATTTATAATTCAGCGGGAAAGCTCCGTGTATATACGGCCAGCCAGCCGAGCGTGCCTAATTCCGAGGCCCGCTATCAAAACTCGCCGGTTGCGATCGCGCGGGGACTGGGATAATGCACTACAAGCCTTAAGGGGGAGAAGATGGACTTTTTATTATCATTATCTTATGTACGTGCGAGAGCGGTGCAGCTTTTGTTAGCGGGGGCTATTATAATCCGGTGTTTTGATACGGCGCGAACCGCGCGTCGCTTATGGCTTGGATATGCGAGCGAGATGGAATTTTAATGGAAGTGTATGTGGGATGTGTAACGTAACCGCGAATTGGTCTCGGTGTCTAGGGGTGACATAACGCTGGGATTCGGAATGGCTTGGATGAGGAGTGGTGAGCAGGGAAAATTCGGCGTAGTATAGTTTAAATTATGTAAACTTCGATAAAAGGGTTGGATAAGTCTAATTAGGCGATTATGAGGAGTCGGATTATCTGGCTTGCGGTGAAGTAGTAATTCATGAAGGTTCGTTATGATGATGGACATAATGTGTTATTTTGCGTAATTTTCCTAATTTATACTTGTGTTTGTGATGGAAATTCGATGCGGGAAAGACGCTAATTTGCTTTTTCAAAAATTTTAATTTGATAAGTAAGTTATAACGCTTAAAATGTATTAAATTCACCGAAAACAATGAACACATAAACATCCGAGCAGATTATTTACCGAATCAAAAAAAAAGATGCATTCCTCTCCTCTTAATCAGAATTACATAAAGCTAAACACACCACAAACCCTCCAGCGAACCATCATCCTAAATTAAAACTCGTAAAATTGCACATACCACCGCTTACTCCATCCCGCCGAGTAAACGAAAAACAAGCGAGTCGCTTGGAAAAAATCCGACTCGCATCTCGTCCAGAGACGAATGGCCAGTTGCACAAAGTCGCAGGCGCGTTAGAAAATCTCGGGAGTAAAACAGATCCGCGCGCGAGTGAAAGAAGCCTCGCGTATCGCGGTGACCATCTGCCAGGTTTTAATTCATTCCGAGAGGACAGACATTACAGCAGCGATCTTGCATACAGCAGCGCTGCCACTATGGGCTGTCTCTCTCGCTCTCATAACATCGCGCTTTCTAATCGAAACGCCGTAGGAAAGTGCATGCGGGATGTTTTCGCTGCGAGTTGGACAAATTGCGCATAATTCGAGAATCGCACTTGGGGTAATTGCCGATGCGGCTCGATAACGCGGAGTGACGTCTTATTTCTGTTGATGTAATGGATGGGTCGGAGGCTGGAAATTTGATGTTTTGTTGGGGAGATGGTTTTGATGTTTTTCGGGGGAGTTGGTTTAGATTAGGGTTCGATTTCTTTTGGTGAGGTATATTAATTAGCTTTTGTAGTCCGAGAATGTTTTTTTTTTTATGAAAAAGTTTTTATTTCTTTGTTTGGTTAAATTATTTATTTAGTATTGTTTCGGGTAAAAAGGTAGAGTTTAGAGTTTTATAATTTTAGGTTATAAAATAAATTTATTTTATATGAAAAAATATGAAGATTTCCGAACTTTTAAAATATACAAGCAATAAAATAAATTTAAGATGAATAATATAATTTGAATATAATGTTATACGTATATTAAATCAATATTAATTATCCTACTTGAATTGAGAGGAAGCTGCGCATCACGGATTTTATTTTGTTCACATTAGTTTATTGATAATAATTAATTATTGATATATGTTTTCTTGATATAAAAATAATATTACTATATCTATTGTTCCAACTAAGTTTGAAGAAATCTCGTTTAAACAAGAAAAATACGTCATGAAGACTTTCTCCTTAGATACATCTAGAGAAAAATTTTTGGTTCCATATTTTTGGTTTCTCCTCTTTATCTCCAATAAAATTATTTGAATCTCTTAAAATTTCAACTCTTAAAATTTTGAAAATATATACTCAATAATTATTATCAATAATGCTAACGCTATTGAATCATGAGTCTGTGCTGTGTACTGTTTTCCTTTATTAATTTTTAACAAAAATAATTGTTTTCATTTATATATTTTTTAAATTATTCATTACTTATACAGACAAAAAACGAATTAGACGTTCGACAAAATTAATTTAACAAAAAACTAGCAATAGTCACACTTTTACCTCTCACTTTCTCGATAACTTCTTTGATCGTTGATTTATGGCTCACTATGTGCATCTAAATGTTTTGAGCTAAATTGTTGCGTAACATGTTGATCGTATCGATAATGTCAAAGTGAAAATTAAAACAATATTTCACTGTGAGTAGTAACTTGATTTATCTCGTTCGTTTTATTCAATAATTGCAATAATTGGATTGTCAAAAGCAGCATAAGTGATTAGATACAAACGAATAATCAAATTAAATCTTGTATTCTCTTGAAGTCAATACATAATTGCTTACTAAGAAATATAATTAATTTGTCCAGGCTTAAGCTTTTATGTAGTCTGCTTAATTAATTATTTCAAATAAATTTGACAAATATGTAATAAGTCATCTAAACTTATCCTTTCAAAAATCTAAATCAACTCTATATTTACAACTGCTTTTCATTGAAAAATCATACCGACCACTAAAAGTACCTTGTAAAATCAATCACGAACCCAACTCCACACAGCACCGAACTACGATACCGTCAACATCAACCCAAAAGCCATAATCGAGAAAGTAAGCTCTTCATCGATACACCGTGAAAGTGAGCAGTAAAACTTAAGGTTAATATAAAACGTAATATAAAATGTACTTACGAGTTGCTTTAGCAATAGCACCAATCAGAACGGGTGGGATGGCCATGAGGATACAGCCGAAAGCGGCTACATAGCTAAGTACTTGAGCTCTTGCGGCAGATTTTGAGGACAAAACTCGCTGAAAGTAAACTTGCCACGGAATGCCACCGAAAATTAAAAGCAGTCCGTAGTCCAGGTACGACCAGTATTCATCCGGATTCACGGAGCCGATCCAGTCGACGTCCATTCCGCTCAGAGGTAATACCGTGGGATGCATCCAGGCAAACGGAATACACATCCACTGTAACACAGTAAAATTGAAAATTTCTTTAATTTTTTATTCTTCCTAATTGCTGTGTACGTGTATTTCTTGAAAACTTGTTTACTTTAGAGAAAATGGTATAACGCTTATCACGTAGTGCTATCCTGTATGTTTAATAAGCGTACCAAAATACTCGTTAACACAAGTACAAAAGATCCTAATCCTAGACTACGCAACGGAACGCTAAACAAGTATTTCAAGCTAAATCTTAAACGATCGCAGATCGCGCCTAAAAATAACCCAGCCAAGAAAAACAAAGATTAATGAGTACAAAAAAAACCCCGATCGATAACAGCTCGGTCACATTAACCAGCGCTGCACACGTTTCCCCAGAACGCATTCAATGTTTAACCCGCGATTCAGCTCTATATCCGCGCTCAAAGATATACACTCGAATCTAAAATTAACCAGCTCAGGTAGAGTCCAGATCTATTCCGTCAGACCAACGTCCGACGTAAGCGCGCGCCTAACTTAAAAGCCAATCTCGCGCGCTCTATTAAATTAATCCATCCGTCCGCGCTACGAGCAGCCAGCCGAATGCGTAATGAGACGAATTCGTGGCTCAAAGAACTTTTACCGCCCCTGGCTCTAGCGTTCCACGTAAGCCTATGACTCTAAATCTTCGCGCGTCCGCCAAGTTAAGCGCAATAAGCTAGAGACTAAAGGAGTGACGCGCGTTGAGGATCGATGTGACGCCGCTGACAAAACAACTCCGCCTTTCAGCGGGAAATTTGCTTTTACAGTGCTGGGTGAAAACACTGGGCGAGGCTTTTTCTGAGAGTTTTTTTTTAGCTTTGCGTTGAAGATGGATTTGGGGAATGCTGGAGTGAAATGGTTAATGGGCGAGTTTGTCTCGGTGTGGCGGGTTAGTGTGTAATTAGCGAAGTTGAAGAGAGGTATTAATGGTTTTCAGGTTTTTTAACGATAGTCTAGGGTGTAATTTATTTTATGCAAACACCATTGTTTGAAGACTTTTTGCTTTTGCTGAATGAATTCGTAATTATGACTTATCACCTTTCACGGACTCTTCAAACATTTAAGTTAGTTTTAAAAATTTTATTTAAAAATGTTATTGCAATAAAATTATAATATAACCAATTAAATGTTGTGTAAAAGTGCTTTGAGATTTTTATTTGTCTAAGTAATAATTTTTAATCATATGCAGAAAGTGTATTTTCTAATTTCACTTTCGTTTCGAATCTTTGTGTACACACGGCGTCGAAAAACTGGTTCCTCTCAGCGGTACATCAAACACTAAGGTACATTTAAAAGATCGTGTAGTTAGTATGTCAGATTCCAAACATAAAGATCGATTTATCTTATAAATAGATTGACTTTACAGTGATGTTCTAATTGTATTCATAAAAATAGCATGACTGACGCAACTACAGTTTTTACAATATTATTTATTAATATTTAATTTAATAAATAAATCAACCTTTTCATTCACGTATTGCACCCTGCAATGTTATTTGTATTAAAAACGTTTAAACCTAACATATTATAATGTAACAATTATGTCATTCTTACATTAAAATTAAATTACACGATAAAACAATTCTATCCTCCCGCATCAATGGTTAACGTACACAAAAATTATTTAAATAACAATAATCATCTTATTAAAACTATTAAACAAAGAAAAAGTCATCAGCACCATTAATCACTCACCGTGATCCCAGACGATTCCAACCCGACGCATTCCCAAAGGCCTCAGTCCAATCCCAATATATCTCATCCCATCTTAATAACCTCAATAAAAATTTAATCAATCGTTACGTTATCCGTACATTCAACAATAAATCCCAGCATCACTCCGCTCGGCTCGGCACGCGCACGAAATTTCCTTTTCTCAAAGTCACGACTTGGCATCCTCTTCAATTACTTACGGCTCGCATTGAAAAAGTGAAAACACGTACATAAAGTACCGAGCGCGCGCGGAGTCGTTGACTCTCGCCGCGGAGAGAAAAAGAAAGACACACAGTGTATGGCATATCGAGTTTTATCGCGGCGCGCGGCAGGCGAAAGGCCGCCGCCGCGCGGTGCATCTTCGGAGGGAGCCTTCCCAATAAATTAGCCTGCATAATGGGAGCGCGTCCATGAAAACGAGACTGATGCAGCGTGCAGATAAGCCCGCGGGGCTTTCCCGCGGCAAAAGAGCTCGCTCTCGTTTCACCTTCTCGCTCTTATAGCTCTTGGTTTGCTTAATGCAACTGTGTTTTTGTACGCGTGTTTATGTGGTTCTGCAGGTATATGCGTTAGTGAGGAGCGGAAATGTTTAAGCTGGGTATGTGAGGAGGTATAGAGGTGTGAGTTTCGTGTGAGGTATAGAGCGACCCCTGGGTGTAATTAGATTTAGGAGGTCGTGCGGATATGTATAGTGGAAACTATGTGTGCAGAGGTAGCGATGTGGGTTTATTTTTAAGTTGGTTTATTGGTGTTTGTAAATGATGTGGTTTACTTGTAGGGATAGCGGTGAGAGAGTTTGAGTCTCTGATGATTGGGTGAGACCAGCTGGTAGAACAGATGAACGGATCCGAGTAATAATAAATGCGCGGTACACCTCGCTCAGGTTGCTGAATGCAAAAGCAAGTGTCGAGATAAAGACAGATGGGACTACAGTATAACTAGAAAATTTGAAATCCCTCTGATTCTATGATAATGTAATTAGTTTGTTAGCTAGTATAATTAGTATACAAAAAAATAATCTGAATTTGTTAATCGATTTCTTTTATGTAATTGTTCATTTTTTATTGCATCATTCGAACAAGAATCTACGCAAAAGTGAAGATTTTAAATGTTACGTGAAAACGAATAAAAGTATATTACAAGATGGTTTTGCGCTGACAAATTAAATTTCTTTATCAGTGAAATAAAAAAGATACGAGGCAGATGAGTCAAAAATGTAATAACAATTGACCTCCTTATACTTAAGGGAAACGATGATAAAAAAAAAAATACGTATAATTGGTGAAGTACGATTGGAAAGTTTATTTATGTTACATTGTACCATAAATATATATTAAGGGAATGTGAAAGCGATGCGGTATCACCAAATAAAGCCTTTGTAGTACGAAAAATACATTATTTAAATTGAATAATGTGTAATTCACTAAAATAATTCGTGAATACTGATATAGTCTACATACCATAGCAATGCTTATATGGAAACAAAATCGAAAGTGAATATTTTAAGAATTTTACAGAAAGTGGTGATGTCTACAGCATCCATACAAACATCTTAAATTTTTTAATAAACCAAACGGCACCTACTGATACATGTACGATTAGTGATTTAAATATGTGCATTTCCTATTCACTACTATTGGCAGTGAAATATTTTTAAGTAATAAAGTATATAAAATTTGTATGGATTTCAATGTAAATAATTCAAACTTTCTATAATAGCACGATTTTAAAGTCATCAATTTGTCAATTATTCTGTCAAAAATAAGTAATAATTTTTGCTGTGCCCCTCGATTTTAGCAAAGAAAAAAAAAATTTATATAACAAAAAGAACTAATTTATAAAAAATAAACTATTATAACTCAACTCCTATTCTTAAAAAACTGTTATATGAATACATTCAGAATGTTATTTGATTTTGAAAATTAAATAAAAATTTAGTTTATGAAAAATCATACTTACGAAAAAAAAACTATGATTAAGACATCAAGTTTAACATTAACGTTTATAAAACAGTTAAAAAAAATTAGTCATCGCCAACGAATTACAACTCTCCCTAAACAACAACAATCTAGCAGTGCAAGAAACAACTCTCGAAACTCATGAATGAACGCAGGTGTACACTCTTTTACTCTTTGGTTAATCGGCCGCGGCGCGCTTCCGCATTTGCATCATTAGCCAGGCTGTATGTGCAAGCGAGATTAGAAAATGCTTTGGCGATAATCTTCATGGCTTTCCCAAAACAACGACACAAATACCGGCATCGCGTAGAAAGCTACATTCGGCACGTTCGCGCCGCTTCATTACTTCATCTGTTGCGTCACGTAAAAAAGCGATGATACGCTTATGCGCTCTGATTTTTATGAGGAATTATGGCTACGTGAGGCGCCCACGCGGGTTCGTGTAAATTTTTCAGCGTCTGTCGCTCCTGCTGAGCGTAAATGAAATCGGCGAGTTTTGAAATAAGGGTATTGATAGTTTTATTTAATTTAGTTTAGCGAATTGTTTTGTAGCTATTTCCGGATTTTATCCTTTATTGTTAAATTGTATTGTAGGTTTAAAAAAATTATATTTTGATTAACGTTTATTTTGGAGAGGAAAAACAATTTAATCGTTAATTAATTTTTAAATATACATAGTTTTAATGTCGAATTTAGAGAATGCATTATTTTTACTAAATAATACAGTATAAAAGTTGAAATAAAAAATTCTAATTTGTAGTTATTTAATTTACAATTTAAGTTTACATAACTTCATTTAAAAAAATAAGTGGCAGATTACAAATTACTCGGAAGTAGATAATGTCTGAGATCGGTAAGACGAAAATCAAAACACATAGTCAAATTGTCTCATTTTCGTCCAATAAATAAATTTTTCAAAAACATCAACCAACTAAACAATGCTTTAAATGCCTAAAGCAATACAGGAATAAAATCTTCCTAAAAATAAAGGCAACGATAGATAAAGAAAAATTGTCAAACTTACAAGTCCAATGAATATGCAGAAAAGTTGAATAACGTCGGTGTACGCAACGGAATAGAGGCCACCAAATAGCGTGTAGAATACGGCGATGCAGGCGCTGAGTATGACCGAGGTGCCCTGGTCCATCTCAATAATAACGGCCAGCGTGGCGCCGAGGGCAGCCAGGATACCGGCCGCCCAGAACACCTCGCCGCAGAGCGCCGGCAGGAAGAGGAGCCCGCCCATCCGCTCGCCGAACACGTCCTGCAGCGGGTCCAGCATCGTTATGTAGCCCTGCTGTCGCATCTTGTTCGCGAAGAATATTCCACCTGCAATTCAGATGACCGGCATTGTTTTCCTTAATTATGGAAATTAATGGGTACTGGGTGGATTTGCACGTTAAGTATGCAATCAAGGCCTGGGCTCTTCGTTAGGTTTGGATGCTTGATTGCCGCGGTAAACGCGATTGATGAGCGCTTGCGAGGTCTGAGTTATGGGGAGGTTTTCGTTAAATTGGTACGTTCACGGTTTAGCTGTGGGAGTGCATTGTTTATAGTTTGGCCTGAATATGAAAAAGAATTTGAAATATTTGAAAACGGCGGATTTTTAGAACGGATGGAAAATAACGATCAAACAAAGGACTAAAAAGAGAGAAAAATTTAATAGACGCTCATCAGGTTTGTCAAGGGCGAGTTTTCACGGTCTTAACGCGAAAGACAAACAAGATCCAATCAATTTTTCGCTCCTAACGCGATAATCGCCCCCGGCCGCAGCAGACTTGGCAAAGCCAAAACGCAAAGCGCGCAAACTGCATTAATCCTCGGGGTAAGGGGGAAACAAGCCGCGTAACGAAGGGACGCAGGCTAGAATCGGGGGCTGGGTAGACAAAGCAAGAGAGAGTGTATATCGTCGCTTCTAACAAAGATTAGTATTTTTCGAAAACTGCATGTTTTAAACTTGTTTATGAGTCTAAACAAATAATTGAGTTTTTTTAGAGATCTTGATTAGTTAAAATCATTTAGAGAATCTGTAAATAAAAATTGAAAATCTGTAGTTTTTGAAATATACTAGTCTTCATTAGGAGAGACGATATAAGGTACCTAATTCCGCATACCACCTCATTCCGCCCACTATTTATATTTCAAATAAAATGAAAGTCCGCCTTTAAAAAACAGTTGAATTTTCAAAAAAGTCATTATATAAATTTTTGGACAAACGTTATTTTATTATAATTTTTAAAAATAAGTAATTCTAATTTCGAAATGAGAAAAAACAATTCTATTGATTATTTAAACTTATATAACTCGGTATAGGCGGAATTAGGTACACAATTTTTTGTTTCTCGAGAAAATCGATTTTTTTTTAAATTGCTTCCATATATCTCTCCAAATTAGTCATTTTTAACGAGGAAGATCTCATTTGAAAGCTCTTCCTTTAAACTTCAAAATGCGATATTGGATAAGGGGTAGTTTACAAGTCTCACCGAAAATAAGGCTGAGAGAGTAGCCGAAGGGCGCCTGGCACCAGACGAGTCCCCGGGTGTAGATGGCCTCGGCGGTGCCGTTGATGTAACCACCGCCCACCCAGGTGGCAGTCATGGTGAAGATGCCGACGAAGAGGCCGATGGAACGGCCGGCCAGCATGACCTCCTCCTCGGAGTCGTTGCCCGCCTCTTTCTTTCGGGCGGCCCATATTCCCACGCCCAGGATCAGCAGGTAGAAGAGGACGATCGAGACGATACCGGCAATGTTCAGCATCTTCGGCGCTGTTAGCTCGATCGGTGTGTATTCCAGTTGCCGAAGACCGAGCTCCGAGAAGTTTGGCAGCCGATCTGGTTTCCCAACGTTCGGGAATCTGATTGCAAAAATTGTCAGATGTTATTAGATTTTTTTTTTTAATTTATCCTTCGGGTTTGTTGCGCCTAGTAGCTTTGAGTACTTACTTATATTTTACTACTGTGTTACGTTTTATCAACAAACTTGGAATGTTTTTCGAAAAAAAAGTAGGGACTTAATATAATTTTGTACTTTATAACTATTAAATTAAATTCATTAGGCTTATTGTTTAACAGTATATTCAACAAATTTTATAAGTGTATCTACATAGATAAATTAAAATAAATAAACAATAATTTTTTTCAAATTAGCATTGTAACATTTTCTTATAAGGATCCTTCAAAGTTGAATTTAAGTACTTCAACTTACATAAAAATAGTACTTAATAGTAGCAGTAAGTTTTTATGAAATTAAAAATCAAAATAATTCCTCACATATTTTCCAAATCAATTTATTCCAGAAGTTACATCATAAATTTTACATTTTGTCAAAATTTATTCAATTTTCTTACTTTTGTTAATGAACAAAACGCAAATGTTAGCCAGATGTCGAAAACAGAACAATTAAACAAATCAAAGGTCAATCAAACGTTAGGCTCTTGAAAATAATTTTTAATGACTCATTAAAGTTGGCACAGCCATGATAAATTACATGCAATTTAAAAGCGTCAAAGAGTTCTCATAATCCTTGACAAGACCCCTTTCACTTACACCTGGCTTTAACGCAAAAGGTGGTAAGATGATCGCTGAATATTTTTTCCCTGCTCATCTCGCGCAAGCGCAAGTACGTGTGTAAATGCTCGAAGAAGGCGCACTGAGAGCAGTGCCGCGAGAAAAATATTATATTCAAATGTCTCGCCATTTGCATGATTTATTTTTTGAAAGACTGTCAGCTTGACCTACAAGACGTTCCCAAGTAAGGAGCAAGTGTAATAACTATCTCGTACAATGGAAAATTAGATTTTCTATGTGACGGCGTTAAACTAAGTCAGCCGAGTAAACATAAGATTCTTAAAATAGATAATCGATAGCAACGTAACATGATAGAAGATTAACAAAAAATTATTATCATGAAATCCGCGAATCTTCATTACGTAGTAATTATTCAATGAAAATTCGGTATTACGCGTGAGTTAGAGTAGCGCGTACGCAAGGAGTCTTTTGAAGATTTACGATTTAGATTTTACGCAAAAGTGAGCACATCGACAAGTTTTATCAATGTTGTCTGTAATCCTATTTATTATTTGAAAAAAAATGTCTTTTACGACGGCGTATTTATGTGAGAGAATTCTCTTTTACTGGTGAAACGAATTTCAATGTAAGTGAAATTATGCAATCGGAAACTCAAGTGCAGTAACAGTAACTGTCAACGTTAGCAATTTGCGAAAGCAAGATAAAAATGTTTTATACACTTATTGAGACATGCAGTCTTCAATATCTTGATCAATAGTGCTTGATTTTTTGCGTACTATTTTATAGATGTGTGATTATAACTTCTGATTTTATAGTATTGTTATCTTTAACTACTTTTGAAAGAAAATTTCGTAAAAGTTATTTAAAAAGTATATATTTTTAATTAAAATCTATTTCATAATACTGGTAGTATAAAAAATTACTGCATCTATCAATTTTATAAGTGAAATAGTTTCAAAAAGTTTAGTAAATTCAACAAAAATATTAACAAAACTATTAATAAAAAATAATACTTTAAAAACTAAATATACAAACTTTATTCTACATCATGAGATCTTTAAGCAGTATAATATGAATTCGTGTACTTTTGAAACTTCTTAAAATATTCACGAAATGTTAGATACTGTAACATTATAATAGTACTATCGAGAACATCAGAAACACTCAAGGTTTCGAACTTTAAAGTAAAAAATAAGAAAATATAGTTTGTACTTGCATATAAATTTGTTCTTTAAGTAAGGTTTCGGACAAAAATTTTAAATATATTTTCTTAAATCAATATTATCAACTTTATTAGACCAAATTTTTTTCCAAATTTTTTAATCTAATTTTCACAATTAAATTAATACAAAATTATTTTGCTTATTTATTTTCATTATGACACAGCTATATAAAGATAACTACATATTTTTTTGGAAAAAGAGCTACATACTATAAAGGTTGATTTTAGATTTAACAAAAGATGATAAAATTTATTGGTAAATCTAAGTGAAGTCAAACTTCATATTTTATGTTATAAAATAACTGCTCATAATTATACTCAATATGGTAGAAAATTATTGTAGATTTTGCAGTCTCTCAATTTTTTAACTCAACAAAGTAGATAGATCTAGATAGATACAAATTATTTC
Organism: Eupelmus urozonus; assembly: GCA_900480035.1. NCBI lineage: Eukaryota > Metazoa > Arthropoda > Insecta > Hymenoptera > Eupelmidae > Eupelmus > Eupelmus urozonus. Next base: position 16,852 of record UELX01004007.1, read on the forward strand.
TACTGAAACTGTAAGATATTGATTTTTAATATTTTATATTGTTCAAAAATACCTAAAAGAATTTCGATTTACTGAACAACTGTTTTATATTTAGGTTTGTAAAAATTGTATTTCAATAGAATCCTTTTACTATAAGGAACTAATAATGAATAAAATTCTTTTTCAAGTTTTGCAGGTTTGGTTTTGAATATAAACAAATTAATCCTTACGGCCGCTATTTGTCAACGTACCTTTTTAGTTAATTAGACTACGAATAAACATTCAATAATATAAAATACTTATTGGTAGAGTAATGTTGTAAACATTCTGATTTATTGTATAAGTTATAAATCACGTTTTAATCGTAAATTTTAACTACACCAACATATAAACTTTAAAAAGATTATTTCTTTAAATAATCTTCTATATATTAATAAATTGCAAAAATTTTTCTGAATACAATGTTAACAATATGTTTAAAATATTATAATCTACAGACAATACTTTTAAATAACGTCGGTATGAATCCATTCACACAAATACGTAAATACAAGCGAACGAGTGTCTGAGCATGCATATCTGGATCTACTTAACTGATTTTGAGTATCCAATTAATTTTTTCATTTTGTTAGTAAAAACCGAAACTTTATGAACAGAATTACTAGACTTAACACGATGCTTTGAAAAGGTTTTCATGATTGTCTATCTTTTTGCGTACTATATTTGTGCCTCGGAGAATGCAGAGGACTCATTCGATCAAAAAACTTCTAAAAAGAAACTTTAAACATTGTAAAAGTATGTGATACAACTTTAAAGTGTTACTTTAAAATTCAAAAAGAATATATACACATAAATAGTCACTCCATTCGCAAAGTTTTTACTACTTACAATTTACTGACGTAGTTAACATTGCTACTATTATGAGAAAAATTTTAAAATAAGCAGCTATTTTTCATATGAATATTTGTGCACTGCAATGAAAAAAGTACGCCTTCAATGATTTACTATTAAAAACAATATTATATATTTATTCTATGTTTTCTTCAATACTATTTTATTATTTATTTTTAAACTATTAAAACATGAAAAATATTTATAACAATTTCTCTAAAAAATTATTGTAATGAGTCATATCAACAAATTTTTTGCATTTAATTTTCATTTATTTTTGAGAAACCAATTATTAAGAAAAAAATAATTTGCATTACATTTGCATTAATCCATCTGTAATTTCAAACTTAAGTAGTTTTTTGCATGAGTACAACTAATTCAGTTTATTAGTTTACGAATTATTTACTGTAAAGTATTTTTAAATCGCTTTTTGATTACTTATATTTAAAAAAATTGATCAATTTATTTTGACCTAAGAGTCTTCTTTCTCCTATTTGGTTATAGAAACATATTAAAAAACTCAAAATCAAATAAATCTTCAATAAATTTTCAACTCAAAATAAAATAATTCTTAAATTTAAAATAACAGAAAAAAAGCAATTTTAGATTTAGGCGAGGTATTTTTATCACTGTTTTATGATTATTATTTTAAAATTTTATTATTAATTTATATAATTATATTATTATTTTATGATTATTATTTTAAAGATACTTCATTGATTATTAATAATAAAACCTGAAATTTTTTTTAAATAATTTAATTTTAATCTCCTCAATTTACGAATTATTACTTGCATTACATGGGTTGAGAATAATAGTCAAAAGTTTATCTCACTAATGTTTAAGTTGCGTAAATAGTATATTAAGTTTTCATAAAGTTTAACTATCTATATAAAAGTTTGTTTGTTTCCAATGATAAAAACTTAATACAAAGCATCTTAATTGTTCATTGTTATAAGTAATATGTTATGAACCAATTATTATATAAAAAACTTTTATTTTACTCCAGAATTATTTTGTTTTTATCTTTAATCATGTTATTCAAATTTTCAAAATTTCAGACTGGTTATGTTTTGAATTATATTCATTTAAAGCTCTCTCGTTTTAATAACCTGTCTGTATTTTTAAACTATTAAAAAACCAGTGAACGTTGAATTACGTATTATATTTCAAAGACGATATTCTTAACGGTAAAAATTAATTTTGTACTAAACATTTTATATTTTATGTTTTATGCTTTATAAAGCTTTTATGCTTTATTATATAAAACAAACTATTATTTGCTACTATAATAGAAAGTGTTGTATTTAAGCAAATGAAAATAAATGCTTTGTAGAAGTATTTATTATGATTAACTAATTAAGTAGCCAAAATATTTCAAAATTTTAACACTATCATCAGTTAATTTTTGAGCGACGGCTAAAATAAAAGCGCCTGCACTTATAATATTTTCTGCGTACTATTTTTCAGTTTTATTTTCTTAGTATCATAATAGTACATTATGTGCCAAGGGCTATAAGTGGAGCTTTATTGCCCGAGTTTCAGTATGAGTTGTAGGCGAGCTAGCACGAGCCGAAGGCGAGTGCGTACTGCGAGCCGAAGATGATATTTTAGGAAGGTAAGACAATATAATATTAATTATAAAATATGACGTAATGCAATCACATTGATAGTATGTGGCATTTTCTCCACACCATCGGGAAGTTGCCACTTGCACGTCATAAGTTTTAATGTTTGTTAATTATTAATTAAATAAAGTTATATCAAAAGTTTATTATTTTTTGATTATATTATTGTATTCTTCATATGTTAAAAGTAGAAAAATGTTATTCAGTTAATTTTGGAAATTTTTATTTCAATTTTTTCTTAACTATGGTATCTTCCCCGGCTTTACTATACTCTTTAATTTATGGCGCTTATAATTTTAGAACGCTAATTGCAAGTATTTATTAGTGTTTTTTTTATTTTATCCTTTTGACAATTTTATCCTAGTATACTAAATTTTCATATAAAGTCAATCGGGGATAAAAACCAGTGTCAAAAAGCTGCCAATTGATTAGATTTTCTAAGTTTTCTAAATTTGTTACATTTTCTATGTAATTTATTATATAATATGTAATTTACTATATTTTCTAAGTTTATAAACAGATGACGACAAGAGTTTGATGTTAGAACTTATGATTTGCGTATTACATATCTCGCCAAAATATTGTGTTATTCTGACTTTATTTTTAGTTCACTTTCTTTAAAAACAAGTAAAGTTTATTACAATTGATGTAAAATTTTAACATGTTCAACATTTTTGAGTCTTTTTATTTTGTTTAATGAAAAATTTTATCTTTAAATCAATAAATAAATAACAAATTTAATGTAGTTTTCGATACAAGTTTGAAAAAGTTGATTCTCGTACAAGGGTGGATTTATCGCCCGAG
>UELX01004008.1:0-20151 GCA_900480035.1 Eupelmus urozonus
TTTAATATCTTTTATTAGAAACATGAAAAGCCGCGATTATTTTTTGTAAATTTTAATATATATATATATTTATTTATTTATGGAATTTATTAATTTAGATTCGGCAATCTTTGTATACACTGTTGTAAATTTAAAAAGAAAACGCGCAAAAATTCCTTATAAAAAATTTATAAGTAAATTCGCACAGGTCAATGAAATATTAATTCATCTTTAGCTTATTCAGCGGCGTAGAAAAGGCAGTATCGCAGAAGGGCGTAGAAAGAAAGCGATAGTTGTCAGAACGTCGGACGTTGAGGAGGGTAGCTTTTTTCTTTATTATACGCACGCTTACTAGGTAGACGTAAAGGAGGGTCACTTTTTGTTCTTCTTGAAAGGACTGACGCTTCGAGCGATGGTCAACTTTTATTAAGACGGAGGGAAAAGATGCATCAGCGAAGCTCTTACAATTTTATGCAATTGTTAAAGAAAAGACCGTAAACACGTGAAAATGTTAAATGGCTCGCTTGACAGCTTGATTGATTTGTTTTCGGTTGGGACAAGGTTTGATTTTGTTGGGGGTTTGTTTACTGTACAGTGCGAATGTTATTGAATGAGTTTTCTTCTTTTGTGAATTTTTAACCTTTACATTCCGTTGTCATGTTCGTACGAATGAAAATGAATCGATTCGGTTTTATTGAACGCTCGCCTCGTGAATTATAAGTCGAGTATTTAATTTTAGATGATACGTAAAGGATGGAAAGTTTCTAATGAAAGAGCTGTCTGAGTTATCTGTGAATTATTAAGAGCAACTCTCAACTTAAGTGGAAACTAATATTTCACGAATTTTGAATAAAGTTCGATGAAATTTTCCGAAAAAGATTTATCATAGTTTGACTTTGAGTTAGAAACTTCGAGGGGATGAAAGTTTCATTTCTCGGCCGGCTCTCCCGTCACAAAGACATATCTATCTTAAACATTACTATATCACATCCAAGAAAAAAAAAGAAAAAAACTTGAGAACGTCCAAAGTTTAAAAAAAAAAAGTCTAGCTATCGTCATAACAGACTGCAAGCAATAAAAGTAAATCCCCAGTCGACCAACAATTCCAATAGAAAGAGCAGCCCTTCGGCAAATATTCGGCAAGCTCTTGGACCGTTCGGCCGCTTATCTGCAAATCCCTCGCTCGATACATACAGCTATTTCACTCGTTTCCGTTACCGTAGAGACAGCCAGAAGCGAAGTCGACTCGCCGGCGGCCGCCCACGCAGCCAACGAAGCCAGCCTCGCCGACGAGGAGAGAGCCAGCTGCAACGACGATTCGGAGCCGCCCTCTTACTTATCGGACAAAGACGACCAAGAGCTCACGTCTCGGAGCCTCGGCTTTAATATGGTTGGTGTTTTTAGATTGTTCTTTTATTTTTTATTGTTCTTTTTATCCTGTTTGCGAGATCCTTTTTTTTTAAAAAGTGAAAGACTTTGTATGATTTGAACATTATTTGTGATAATTTGTATTTTTATTTTTTTACTGTTAACTTCCTTTGATATGATTAAAAAAATGTTTAAAAATAACTTATTACTACTCAGACAATACTCGAACAAATACTCGTTGATCGGAAATAGTTGCTTTTGCTTTAATAACTCAAGTTTATACTGGTTCTCAGCAACCTTATTCGATCCTTTAAAGTTGGAATTAAATTGAAATCATTATGATATTTTTCTGCCCTAAAATAGAAAAAACATCAATAAGTAAGAAAGATAAACTCGATTCTACCGGCAGATCGCTTCTTTCCTTTCTCTAACGCAATAAAAGTCCCCCGTTAATTAATAACTTCGAAGGACACAACAGTCTGCTCGATAATAGCCAACCTTCCGACGCACCACGCTAATAACAGACCTTCAATTAAAATTAACGAGACAATCTTTCTGAATAAGCAATAAATAAAAAAACATCCCTTCACTCTTCCTTCTCACTCCTCCAACGTCTCACTTGATTACCAATTTAAAGCAGGAAGACGACATGGACTCTGACTCTCCTGACGTCCCCGTAAAACAGACGAGCGCCAAAAGCCTGTCCGAGTATCTAAAGAGCCTCGAGACTGGTGATTTTGAGGAATTCGTCAAACAAGAACGCGACTTTTTCGAGATGCGCACGTCTGGCGACTAGCAAATTAGGAAATTAAAAGGTATATTTATATATATAAGTACATATTGCATGGACTGATAACGCGCCGAGCTTTAGCGCACACAATAGAGAGATTCTCAGGATTGATTACGCTCTTGATTATACGCGCAAGTTTCTGCAAGTGAATCGCGGCTGGCAAGTGTGTTTCAACGAGGAAGCCAGCTCATTGGGCCACTAGCGAGAACAAACGGCCTCGGCCGCCGTTAAACGGCTCGATAATAGGAGAACTTGAACAAGAGCTTGCGCTAGTTTGACGGGAGAGCTTTTCAGGACATTTTGCTAAACTGAATTGTTTAATAAAACTTTTAAAAACAATTTGGTTTTTACTTGTTTCTACGCTTTATTTACGTATAAAAATAGATGGGTTGCGGGGGCGGCAAGATCGAATTCAAGACAGACTAATTTCCAAGCACTACACAAAATTCGGAAAAGTAATTTCGTCGCAAGAACGAATTGCGCTTTAAAGCTTCTCAAGAATTTCGGCCCCGGGCGTGCATTCGTCCTCCCTCCCTCTCTCTCGCCTATTATTAATTTCCTTAACGACGTATACATCCCGCGCGCACCTCCTGAAATTTCACCTCACCGTCCAAGACCAAATTCCAATTTCGCGGAGCGACAAGCTACCAGAGATTCTCGTGTAAAATTGCAGCTGGGAGAAGGAAGGGCTGCTCGGGAGGGTGAGCCTCATTTTCGCTCCTCCCCGACGAGCTCCTGCCAAAGCGAATTTCCTCATTAGGCGAATCGTCGGGACGAAGCTCGGGCAAAAGTTTCGCGCTACGCCGTAGATATATTCGGGCGCGCGCTCTACGTGCACGGGATGATTCGCCGTGAGGAGCTGGGAATTCTTAGAGAGTTTCAGGCGCCTCGTTAAGCGGCGATTCTTAGGCCCTTTCTTTTCTTTCTTTCTTTTTTTTTTAAGAGGAATTTTAAAGTTTTTATTGTCGAGATATGCTTTTTAAGGGGGGAAAAGTAAGAGCCGGGAAAATGATTCGTTAAAAACTTTTTGTTGATTTATAATAGTTATATTCAAATTTAATTAATTTCTCCTTCAGCGGACAAGCCCCCTTTCCCGCTTTATTTAGAGCGACAATTTCAGGCTGCTGAAAGAAAAAATGAAAAAATTCCATGATCTCATTAAAACGCTATTCCAACTTACCCCCGACAGTGGACATTTCTCTTGCGCAGAGCGTATGCTTCATTTCGCTCGCATTATCTTTTACTCTCTCTCTCTCTCTCTCTTTGCTGCTTGCACTTCCGGTGCCGTAACTTTATTATATTTATTTCAAGTAGACGGTGTCAGCGGGATAAGTGAAATTAATTAGTTTCTCCGCTTATTTTTATGGAGGTAAGAATTATTTAATAAACAAATTCATTTTTTTTGTTGTAAAAAAAAGATTGCAACGACGCACTTTTATATTTGTAATCTTTTAAATAGCGTTTGTAACGGATTATTAAAATAGTTCTTTCTGTCGTTCGTTTGAAAAATGCATTATTTTTATGAAATATGCGTTCATTGAATAAATAACTCGGTTAACAAAAGCAAAAAAAAATTTAATTAAACTGGAACTCTCAATCGATTTTCCAATAACTATCTCATTCCACTTGTGTTAAAGTTATGAAAAAATTATAATTAGTACCAAGGCATCACATTTCTAGCAACAATGTATCTATTCAGCTTCCAATATAAAATAACGTATTATGTGGCCCTATGTAATATGCATGATTGATTTTTATAAATATCGAATTCATACCCTTGAGCTTCATATAACAAATACCCAGCTATAAAGAAAGCCGCATAAGAATTATTTTTAATTAACGTTTCGCTAAAATAAATATCCTATATCAAGCGGAAATCCAGCCATTGTTAAGCCATCATTCCAAAGCCAAAATATTCAGACCTCTAAAACAAAGCTTTCCCGACTAAATTCACTTAATACAATTCAGGCCAAAACGCATTCTGTAACAACAACCGCCCACGCACCTACATTTCCGCAGCTCGCCGCAACCACCTAATTTCCCGCCCACTAAAATTTCGCATAACGGCAAAACCAGCTTGGCCAGAAATTCCATTTTCACATCCTGACAGTTTCCTCTTTTCATTTTTCAAGCTAACCTACGTATACGCCACCGCCTCGGCCAGACAAATCGGACTCTGGCTTTTAACTAGCCGCGCGTGCTCGTAAAGCGCGCGGCTGCATTAATTATCGGATTAACCGAATGGTCAGCAATGGCGCGGCGACTTTTCTTATAGACTTTTTTTTTTACGATTCGCGAAGTAAGTTTTTCATTCGCTGTGCTTTCATTGACGCGCGTCTACGGTCGTTAAATTCGTGTCGGGTATTTCTTTCCGCGTTGATGTTGGTTTTTTTGCGCTGGTTGTTGCGTTTTTATGGGTTATAGTGAAGGCGTGAAACGCTGGCGCGAAATATTGCGGCAAATGGAGTGTGGAGATGAATTTATGATTAGCGGGAAAATGTCAATTTTTTAAGAGTGCCATTAAATTATTCCTCTTCGGTGGAGATGTGTTTATTAATAAATGGATATACGTAATTTTTCAGGTGGTTTGTCTCCCTCGTATGTACTGTCAATTACATAGAAAAAATACGTCGTTGAATTTCCTTGTTTAAGTAATGAAGTTAAAATTCTGTTGATATGTGAAGAGAAAAACGTCTATAAAAAATCGAAGAAACTCCTTTTTCTTATACCATCACAATTGAGTTCCGTTAAAAAGGAGATTCTCCAATGATTAGCGGAAAAACTCCGTGTGTGAGCACAAAGCTACAAATCATAACTTTTTCGTAAAATTTCTGTAGATTATAACATTAACAATCATTTAATTGTATCCCAGCGCATCATTCCGCGTTAAACTCAACGAACGAATCACTACCCCAAACTCTCTCCATTTTTTAATCTCCCTTTAATTTCTACAATCGCAAAGCCCCGAGCGTCGCTGTAAATTACGCACGCACCGAGCACTCCCCAGCGGCGCGAAATAAATAAAAGCGAATTGCACGCTATTTTTTTAGTCCGGCCTACAGAGGGAAGCCGCGGCGCGTCAAAAAGGCAGATTTACAGTGGCCGCGGATTAAGGGAGCGTTGCGCGCGTCTAATCAGAGCCGGCGGTGCATCGTAAATCGCGCGAACGCGGCTATTATTTACGGCGAGGAGGCGCGTATATACGAAAATGGGAGCAAACGACTCTTTCGAAGACTCATAAACATTCGGCCCGCCGCGGGTTTATTGCGCGCGGCGCGATTTATCGCTTTCGCTTTTGTGTGTATACGTATAAGCTCGAGATGAGCGCACTGGATTCGCGAAAGGTTGGGACGCTTTTGAGAGAATTGTAAAAGTTTGATAAAGTTTGTTAGCTCGTGGAGATTAGCTGGTTGGAGTATGAATGCAAGAGGCTTCCATATTACAGAAAATATGTGTATTTATATCTTAGCTGGATCGATTGCCTCTTCATTACTCTACACGTAACTTTCATTTTTCTTCATTCACTTGGACAAAAATAAATTTAATTAGACTTCAGGTACGAGTACATCGAAGCCAGCGATACGAGTGATCATCTTGCTTTAGCTCGCCTCGTTTTACCAGAGGCTCTCGCAATCGCGGCGTCGCCTGTCTATATCCCCAGAGATATACGAGCATGAAGCGCAGCGCGGCCAGACTAGACGATGCGAAATCGAGTTTCGATTTCTATATCTATGAACGCGCGTGTAGCGATCGCCTGGCGAAATTCGAGCACTCCGGCTCGCCAACGAGCTGACACGCCTGATTTCTCTTCAAACTCCTATATATAGCTTTACGGCATGTAGCAGCTGGCTCGGCAAATCGTCGCGTTTACGCTTTTTTTCTAAGAGGCCGTTGACTTTTAAGCGTAAACAGCCTTCAATAAAATCAAAGCAAAAGTCGCCGACAGATCGGCGCAGCGTCAAAGGTGGCAAAAGGCTCGCGGGCGAAAAATAGAGCCGCGTGGGTGGGAAAAAGCCGGAGCGGCTAAGTGGAAGAGCGAAGAAAAAGGCGGCTAAAGAGGTAAAGAGGGATAAGAGGTCGGATAGAGCAGTAGCGACGAGAGCGACGAGCTTGCGCAACGGCGAGCGTGTGTATATGTGTATTTCAAAGAGCTACCTGTTGAGCTGTCTGTCTCTCTCTCTCTCTCGGCCTGTATATAAACGTAGACACGCGGCGGTTTTGAACCCGAGTAGGCCTATCGTGCCACACGTGATGCACGCCAGCCTCTATGTACGTGCACAACAAAAGATCAACGTACGCCGAGGGCTGCGGCGCTTTTACCTGAATTCACCGCGACGACGACGACGCCTGGAATACGAGACGATCGTTATCCGAGCGTTGCCGGGATATCTGCTTCATTAGGATTCCAAAGGACTCGCGTCGCACCTTGTTATTTCCGAGCGAATTCTTCTCTTTTTTTTTTCACTGGCTTTTTCATTGCGCTCGAGGCTGACGAATAGAGCGGAATTTCAGCGAGTTTTATTTCGGTGAATGGATGGAGATTGGGGGACTGTGACTTTTTTTTGGCTGGTTTTAATGTAAGAGTCCCTCGCGCGCCAAGTGTGTGATTAAATTGTCATAAAAGTGAACATGAAAACGAAATAGTACTCGAGTTAAGCTGATCGATCCTCTCTTTCCCTGCCGTTTTAACATTAAAAAAAAATTTGTTGAGAAGTTCGAGTTTGAAAGAGCGACATGCATCGGCGGATATCGCTTCAAAGCAAATCCCTCCATTTTTTTTCATACAGTTTAAAAAAAGAACGAGTTTTTTTCATGAAGCTTTTACATTTTGAATCGATAAAACCCCGCGCGAATTGAAAGCGCCAGCAGTGTCACGCCTCGCGCTCTCGCCGCGCACAATGCGGGCATTATCGCTCTAGCGCTCGCTACTTTTTTTGCCTCTCTCGGCTGCCAAGGAGCTCAAGATAAGAGCTTTTTATCAATCTCCTATCCTGCTTGCGATGAATAAATTATTCAGCTGGATAATGTTATCGAGTGTCGGAAAAAATAGCAAGCAAGCGATTATAAGCGCGAGCGTCCTCGAGAACGGCAACAATGAGCATTCGCGCAACAATGGGAGAAAATTCTCTTTGCGGAGCCAGCCGCTGAAAGTACCACTCGCGCTTTTCGAAACCATTTTCGCAAAAGCTTTCCCCTTCGAATATCGACGAAATTCAACCTTACTTTCGAGCATTATCGTTGCTCTCTCACGGCTTTCTAGTGTAGCGTGGTTCAGAAATCGCCGAGAACCACGTGACGGCGGCCAAGTAATCCTGCCCGGGAATATCCGAGACGGGGCGAGCATCCGGACGTGCGAGGCAGCCGCCGAGTGCGATTAGCGCGCGCACTCCTTACTATTCACGAGGCTTTCGCGTGCAGAAGCGCTCTATTTTTGCGGTTTATTCCAAAGGTACGTAAGACGGTTGACTAGCCGAGAAGCACGTTTTTATCGTTTTTACCGACGGTCGGTAAAGTTTTGTAATGGATCGCGCGAATGAGTATTGCAGGATTGATTGCGTCGGTGTGGCCGTTGCTTTGAATTGTCCAATGATTTGAGGCTGTGTTGAAACACCAGGAATTTCTCATTGTCGGATTGCAATTTGTAGTTTCGTGTAAATAGTGTTCGCTTCTGTTACAGAACGATTGGTATTTTTTTATCCTTTCGTTTTGTTTATTTTCTGGTTCGCCCTTTGTAGTTGTAATACTTTTTCGATTGGCAATTTCAATTGGAAAAAATGTCATGTTCGTGTAAGTTCGAAAACAAACATTTTGTTTAAAATTTGCTGAAAAATTCTTTTTGCAAATTTTTCGTTTTGTAAAGTAAATGAACAATACAAATTCGCCCCTTCGTTATTTGTGATAAATAGAAAACTTGATACAAAAAAAAAAAAATTATTTTAATTGATAAACACTTTCTTGCTACTTTCACTATCTTTCATTTTCCGTATTGTATTCAACGAGCGTGTTTAGTTATCCACTTCTCCATCTACTGTGAGTCTCTTCTCCGGCCTCGCTTATCTCTCCGACGTTCGCGCGTCTGAACACACTTGGCCCCTTTCTACTTGTCATGCTCTCCTCACATAGTTGTACCTTCGCCTCTCCTACTTGGAATTTCCAACTTGCCCTTTGTCTTTCGTTTCATCTATTTTCATTCCTCTAAAACAGAGCCCTGAAGCAGCTTCGATTTTTTCAGTACGCGTAATTGTATTCGAATGGTCGACTTCTTTCTTCCAAAGCAGGGCGGGAAAGCCGAGCGGAAAATTCTTTGTGGCTGGCCAAATTAGCATGCGTGTAGCGTCATTGTTTATCTCGCTTGCGCGCGTCTGGTATTTCCCCCGCGGGTTTTCCGCACACTAAAGCTGTCTTTCTGCGCGTCAGCTGCAATTATTTTCCCTTCCATTTCTCGTTTTTTTTTATCAGCGCTCTTCGCCGCTGCTCTTTGTATGCTCCTGCGCCAGTTATTGACAGGTATGTATCGGTATCGATTTTGCACATTAATTTTGCAGTAGATTTCAGATTCAGATAGCATCGCGAAATGAATAATTTAGGAGGCAAAATGCAGAGTACGAGAAGCAAGGAGAAGCAGAAGTGCAAAGAAACGAGCGACGCTTTTAGGGGGATAAAAAAAAGTAATAACCAGAGTAGAAGAACATGGAAAACGATTGTCATCTTGTACAGGCGGCGCGTACCGCGCAGAACTGAGTGGATTCAGAGGACATCAAATGTGCACGCAACTGCGCCCTTTCTGTCTGCTATTTTCCTCTCTCGCTTTTAGCTCGCAATGAAAAACACTCGAATAACTGCGCTGTAGCAGTGGAAAAAATAAATTGGTCGACTATGACAGACTAGTACATTTTATTGCTTTTTTCAAAAAATGAAATGAATAAATAAAAAAAATATATTGGTGGAGTACGATTCTAATTGATTTTTCACTCAATAAGTCGAAATTCTACTGAGTTATTGTTTTTTACCATGACGCATGATTTAGAATTGAGTTATAAATTAGCAGTTTATGGTAAGAATAAGTAATTTTATTGATTGTAATAAAATAGTAACTCAGGTGGTAGACGAGTTTCCATCTCGAGAGCGAAAGTTCAAATCGTACCCTGAGAGATTGTATTTAAAATTTAGTTTATTTTAGAAACTAATTTATTTTTTTAAATAGAACAAAAAAATAAAAAAAGTGATATATAATATAAAATTTGACCTAACTAAATCTTAACCATATGGAAAATCATGTAATATTTTATACAAAAAAATTGAAATTTTATACAAATATCTGTTAGTACTTTTTTAAAAAGGAGGAACGTAGCTAAACCTTCTTTGTAAACCCAATCACACTTGTGTGCCTCATAAAAATTCTTTTATTTACATTTGAAAACATCTCTACACATAAACTTTGAATTCTGCAAAAATATTCTATCTCAAGGTTAGAAATTTCTTAGAACCAAACCAAATTCGATCCTTCCGATCTTTTCCAGAAATAAACACCACCTCTCTAGCGTGAAACATCCACGTTAATTGATAGAGAAGCTCCCTGTCAGTATACACCAAGAGTCCAATTTCGCTCACCAGACGGCCGAGATAGCAAAGTCACCAAACTGCCAATCATACAGGTATACGGATTACTCGGCAGTCGGTGCAGTCTATATACTATCTGGTCGCCTCGAGTCACTCCCGGCCAGAGGGACGCGAAGTCGAGCGGGGAATGCTTTGACAAATATCTCTGGAAACTCGCGAACAAGAAGCGCAGATGCCAGGGAGGGGGGGAGTGTTAGCCTGTAGGCAAGCGCGTTTATATGGAGCGACAAGTGCGGGCAACGACGAGCCGTTCAAAGACTCGCCATCGTGTGCGAAAGCGCCGAGGGCCGGATTCATAACTGCGCCGGGGGAATTGAGGAGGTGGCGCGAATAGCTGGGAAAGTTTGAAAATGCTGGGTGGATGGATGGTTTTGTGTGGGTGCGATGGAGGCACTTGAGATTATCTCTGCAAGGAAGTGGAGTGCTGAGGGGGATCGTGAGAGTCTTGTGTTTGCGTGGGAAGTTTTTAGTCTTTTTTTGTTAATTTTGTGCGCAAACTAGGGATTTATCGCTGATAAGGTTATGTTGAGCTGGCAGCTAAAATTCAAAATTAGCAGGATCAGTAAGAACTGCATCGCTTGGATCGCAGGGAGAAAGGAGTGCTGATAAAAGGCTAAGATTCGTCTATTTCAAGTTGCAAATTAATTTAATTACATGTAATTACAATTTCTAAGCCACTACTTACATCACACCAACTGCAAGGTAACTGGAAATTCATCTCTCCCAGTCCGAGTACCAGCCCTTGAACGAACAAACGCTTAATTATGAAAAGACAGACCGAGAGTACCAACCGCACAGAAACCTCGCACACATATTATAACTTTCACGTATATCTATATATCTTTGACGCGCCATCCGTGCACGCCGAGATCTCACCTTCCCTCTCAAACTCCCCATATCTCCCGTCACTCCATCCCAGCTATACACAACCAGCCACCTACCCAGCTCATTTGCGTATACGTAGAACCTGCGTAACGAGCTGAACCCCGCCGAGTCCTGTGTCCACACGCACACGCCGGGCTTTAATATTGAAGCTCTTTTGAGCGTGAAGAGGGACGATATAACGCAGCGAAGCCAGCTGCGTGGGAGTCATTATGGCATGCGTCGAGGATGAAAACTGTTACGAGACCAAAGACTGGGTAACACGGCCTCGCGCTGGTTGGAATCGAACGGAATTGCGCTTTGCGATGGTTAAGTGGCGAGGAGCAGAAAAGAAAAGCCGGGAATGTACAATTTCCTCTGGAAACTAGAACTACAGCATCATTCACCTTTCATTCATCCTTAATCACATTTCCAAGTCTATATAATATGGGTCGAGTTATAACATGCGTGGTTAGCGCTTTATTCAAATTCGCCGGCTCGATACGCGCATTCCCCGCGAGCTCGCAGTAATTGAAGAAGCAACTCGAGATTTTTTCCCCTCGTCCTCTGCGCGCGAATTTCCGAGATTCTCGACGTGCCTCCTGCATGCACGTATATATCGCGGACGCAAAGCGACGCGCGCTCCTTTTTATTAAATTTTTCCGATACCAGTCGTCGAATCAACGTCAGCTCGAGAAACCAGCCGTGGGAAAAAGTTCGGGCTAACCGGCGAAATTTAATGCACTGCCGAGCAGGCGTGTATATAGTTTGACGCAAATAGAGAGGAAAGAGGTCCGAGCGATTCTAGCAGCGGCTAACTTTTGCTCTGAAAGTCGAGTTTAGCTATTTTTTTTTCTTCGATTCGCGCCGCGGCAAAAAGTCAGATCTGTTACCAAGACAACTGGCCAAGTTTCCGATCAGCAAAGCCTTCTTTTCGGAGGCAAGCGGGCCCGCCTCGTTGAATATTCCGAGCTAGGCATTTTAAATTTTCTGACCATTTTGATATAGTTCAAGCCGCGCCGGGCTACATTATTCAAATTTGCCCCAGACGCGTCCGGGACTTTCTCTTTCTCGCTGTTTCTCTCTTTTTCTACGGCCGGCCTTGCGACCTGGTCCTTGAATCTTTTAGCTGCGCGCTTTCTGTCTTTCGGCTGAATGCTAAATTTTCGCTGGGAGCTCGTCGATACGTATTTCAAGTCGAAACGTATATATTGCTGAAATGTCTAATTTTTCGAAATCCGTGGATAGGCAGTTTTCTACGCTGACTGTATTCTATTTATTAAACATCATCATATCAAAACTCATCAATTTTCAACAAAATTTTCCCAACCTATACTCGAAGCTTATAGAAAGCCGTCCGCGCTCATAATTTTCAAATAAATCTACAAAGTGCTTAATTTGCAAGATTTAACCGAGGGGGACTAGCGGCGCGTCATCGATAAAACGTGCGCTTCGCGCGGCACACTGTCGCTATCCGGCAGTAAAAATCGTAATTTCGCGAATATATATTCATGAGGAAAAGCAGCACGCGCGCATGCATGTCATTACGAATTTTAACGTCCCGCGCCACGCGCGCGAAGTGCCTCGTAGCCGGCTGCTTTTTGTTGTTCAACAGCTGCCGCTACAGGTAAGCAATGGCTTACGAGCCTTTAGCGCAATACGTTTCCAAAGTACTTGACATATTTATTTTAAAGTGCGTTACGACGATGTATTCTTCATATACAGCCTACTGTAATAAAACAATATCAACCAGCGTGAAAAACCATTCGAACAGCGACGCTCGAGGCGCGAGAGCGAAAATAGAATTTTCACTGTCGGGCTGAGGCGTAAAAAAAAAAAAAATTACGAACTCGCGCAATAAAACAGTGTGTACACGAAAAAGAGCTTTTCCCGGGCTCGTAAAATCGATTGTCCCTATAGGTGCGCTCTCGACATTAGCTCCGGCTTGTTTCGAAACACGCGCGCTCACACGCGAGCGAGTTTACATGATAAACGAGGGCGTCGCTGCTTTAGTTTCCTCATCGGCGGCCGAGACAATGCCGAGTATCGGCCTTAAACAAACGCTATCGCGGAGCGGGAATCGCGGGATGTAAGCGAAACTGTGAGTGGAGCGAGGGATGATGTAACGTCCGTTGGCTGTGATATGTTGGTTAGCTGCTGTTGGTTAGGAGTTTTGAAGTGGATTTACGTGGTTTATTTAGTTGACGTGTTTTGTTTTTTATTTGAGGAATGGTTTTTTATTGGAATTTGTATTTTTAATTGGAATGATTTCGTTGTCAGAAGAATTGTGAGCTATTGTTTCAGTTTCCGAGAGATTTGCGTAATTTTATTAATCCTTGGGGTAGAATATCGAATTGCATTCATATTTTTAGCCGACAAAAGTGTAACAAATAAAAATTTAACCACTGTAAAATTGTAAAATCATCAGCCACTCTCGCGGCGCAGCCATTACCCGTAAAAACCATGCGTTATCCTCAAAATAATTTTAATCAAAATCAATGCATAATACTCGAACACAGAGGCCATTACCGCTTTTACAAGCCTCTCAAAGCCGGCTTTTAAAACCATTAGCGGCACTCCTGATCGGCGATTAATTCCCGTGAAAAATCATAAAGCAGCGCGCGCATAAATCCCGCTTTCACGCCGTACCTATCGGCCGTAATTTTTCATCCCACGCTGATCCGAAAAGCAGAGCGCGCCTTTTTCCAGAGCGAATTTTCCAGCCGACTCGGGGGAGGCCGGAAAGACAGACCGATCAAAAGAGAAGCGCAAAAAGAAGAGAGAGAGAGCTACGCGTGCGAGCGAAAAGGGCCGACAGGCACGGAAATGTAGTACGCGTGTAGAAAGGGAGCGTCGGCGGCGCCGCTGCAAAAGAACATCGGCTCCAGGGAGAAAAAGAGAATCGCGGGGGCGGAAGTGGATGGAAAAGCGATTACGCGGCATTAATCTTTCGCTGGGGATGCAGTCGATGCCCGAGCTTTTTTCCATTTCTTTCAATCAGGTTGTCTTTTATTTTGCTTCTGGCATGCTGCGTTTTGAAAGTATGGGAGAATCATGGTGCGGCGATTGTATTAGCCGATTTTATTCTCTTTCGAGTCTGCTATATCGTTTTGTGTTGTGTTGGACTTGTCCAACGTAATTAGGGTTGATGTGAGCTTTTCTGGCGTAATACTCTCACAATATTACAGCTTGCTCGTTTGGAATGTTGGACGAATATTATTATTAATTATTAAAAAATTAATTATTGAAAAAGAAGGCGAGATTAGTCCTTTTAGATCTCATTTACATTATAACGCACATAGCCATTCCTTTGTTTACTTAAATGTACTTAAACTCACTGTATAAAGCTTATTAAATAATTCAGCTCTGAAAGGATTGGATTAGAGCAGTAGCTGCGAGCTAAAGTCGTAAATATGTGCACACGTGAAAAGTGTTAATCAACTAGGTCATATTAATATTCCATAATAATTTTTTTCGCCCCCCATGACTATTGACAAATACGCCTACTTCGTTATTCATAAAGAGGACATCATAAAAAACGCAACGCCTACTAAAAGAATAATTCCCGATTTTATCTGCTTTCAGTATTAGCGCGTGGCGCAGCTATCGAATCTACTTGTAATAAAGTCGAGCGAAAGGCCCGCGTGGCGCAAAGGCTGTAATTACGAGGAATGAGAAATTGGGTTATTTAGCCGCACGGTAATGCGTATAAATGTATATACTTTCTCTCTCAAACGGCCTACCGTCGACGAGCTTTTGTGCCGCCTGGGCTTGAGTGAATTCTGCTAATACGAATAAATAAATTCGGCCGATTAATTATAGCGGTCTTTATTTAATTACGGCACAGTGGACAAAGGAAATGTTTTTATTTTCCCAGTCTACTCGACCTAGTGATCGATATTTTAAAAGATAATACTGTCTTGTTATAAAAATTCTCTTTGAGAAATTATGTTTATTTCTTTGATAATGGAATCTATGACAATCCTAAAACTGATAAATCAGCTTGTCTTACCTCAATATGATAATAACTTTCCATACTCTAAATTATTATTTTCTTGCTATATAATGATTAGGCACCAAGGTACTCTTTAATGATAACAATTTGTATATGTATAAATTTTAAGGTTCAATTTTTTGCACATTCTATGTTGCGGCAAATAGCAAGTTCAATATATTATAATTGTATTATAACATATGTTATTTCATATAGAAATGAATCTTATCTTTCGTTATCTTTTTTTTCGAATTCCCAAATATGTATTTGACACACTGTTATGAAAACGTGGTAAATTTTGAATTGCGCATCTAATAATTGTAATTCATTCGGAAACAAACTATACAGCTATTATTATAATTATTTGTTATATAAATTACTAAGAAAATTTATTAATCCATACAAAAATTAAATCAAAAATCAAACTCTGAATATTTAAATCAATGAAATTTAGAGAGTAATTTAAAATACCACAGTAATGATATTTTATTTATAAATAGCAAATTATGGTTTAAAATGAGGTTAAGAAATACACTGATTCCCTGACTATGATTTTGCTCCATCGAAAACCGGTGGATTAACGGGTGCTATCTGCATTTCCGGAACGTAGTAGAATTACTATTATTAACGAACTCTAAGAAGACATGCCAAGAAATGACTATTAGAATACTTAATTATTTATCATACAATGCTAAATACGTTTAGTACAAGTGTTTGGTTCACTTGATTGTTCAAAAAGCGTCGTTTGTAATTTGATTGGAATTATTTATATTGATATCTGCTGGTTAAATGATTCATTAATAGTGATATATTAAGTATGGTCTAATTATTAAATATCAAAAATTATTTGTATAATAATTTAAATATAATGTACTTGGCACAAAAAAAAAAATTAAATTTTGAATTTGAGTTAATTGTTTATGTCTTATTATATTTTTAGTAAATAATTTTTAAATTCTGATCATTTTTATCTCTTTTTCAGAGTAAATAGTCCCTTGTTGAATTCAGTAATGAAGCATCAATTTTGCTAGTCCGAGTAAATCAGGTTGGAATTTATAATGAATTTTCATAAAGCTCGACTCTTACTTTAAATCATAAACAAAGTTGTTCATTTAAAAAGATTTTCACATTTTTTTCAAATTACGCGAAGTAAGAACATAACTTCTCTGCGAAATAATTAAAAAATTCATCTTGTGCTAAACCATTTTTTTTAATAAAGCTTTGTAATGTTCGTTGTTTATCTCGTGTTCAAATTATGTGTAATACAATTTTAATCCCTCTGAATACTTTTTTAGAAATAATGTCATATCTGATTAAATAAAAATGTTGGTTATTTACTATGTTTCTTTTCAATTAAATCCACCGTAAATAAAAAGCATTAAATTTGCATAAATGTATGCGAGAGAAATATGAAAAAAATATGAGAAAAAAGTATTGAATGAAAAATTAGGTCAACCTGACTATTGTTAAATATGCTAGCTATTTACCGTCGCTTTAATTATTGTTATGTAAAAATAATCCAAAGAATTCCTCACCTAGTTTCGAACAGAACTGAAAACTCGTAAAATTTCGAAAGTTTCTTTTAGCAGTTATCAACCACCCCTTATCTGCAAACAATATGCTTACAACTCCCCGCCCAAAACTCGGCCCCCGAATATTTCAAAAAAGTTTTTCTCCAAACAAAGCTGAGCACACGTAGCACTTAATCAATAAGCCCTTCCTCATTTATAATAAAACAAAGGAGCCGCGAGAGAATAAATAAAAATATATCCCGTTTAAAAAATAGCCCTTATGCAAATGGTCTTTTTGGCAGCTCTCACCTACAAAGAGAACAATAAAAAAAGAAATTCCATTATCTTGTCGCGTATTAATTCTCCGGCACGTAAGGCGATACACCGCAAGGATCGATCGCGCTTGGACACATCGCGCGTACATGTCGGCGGCTATCGCGATAATTGAAATTCCCAACGTCGACGGCTAACCGACGAAAGCCGCGAAATTAGCTCTGCGAATTGCATCTCGCGCGCCTGGCGCCCCGGCGATATGCAATAATTGCAGAGCCCGCGTGGGCGCTCCTTGGCTTTGTTTATGGCGAGCAGCCGACCAGGTATATAGGAGAAGTACACGCGTTACGACACGTGCGCTGTGCTGGGAACCGCAGCTGAGCTTGCGAGCTTGTGGCTGCCGGCGCGGGTGGTGTAGCAGGTGTTTCGAAATGTTTCTCATTTTTGAAAAATAGCAGGCTGTAAGTGGTTGAAATTTTTTCTGCTCGAAGCGCGGGGGATGGAAATTCAGTGGTTTTTGAATTTTTCTTTTTTTAGTGGTAAGGGCGTTACTTGGGGCTTAGGGAACGGGGGTGTAATTTCGTTAGCGATGCTTTTTGGTTTTGATATTTTTTATTAAAATATTGTTTATTGAGGGTAAGAAGATAAAAATGGAAAATGTGGTTCTATGCTTTTTTATGTTTAAATTATAGGTAAAAAAAATTACATTTATAGTAAAATTTTAACGATCAATATTGTGCATTAGCTCATAATGGAGAGCATCTTAAAAAAAACTTTTTTACGAAAAATATAATAGTTTTTATCAAAGTCTTTAAAAGCGCCTTTTATTAATATTTTATATAAAACTTGAAAGATAAAGAAATTACATTTTGTCGTGCTTATCATCGTAATCCCAAAGCAGTAAAAAGGCTTCTGGAAACAAAAGGCTTAGTATTCTAATCCCTTAAGTCCCACAAAACCGTTGTCGACAATTAGAACACTTCGGTGATGATAAAAAAATTTTTCCATTAAGAAAATATTTTGACTTTACTTATTTCTACATCCCACTGCGTCAGTTCCAGAAAACAAATTATAATCGACTATCCGACGTATACTTTATCTTTATCACCGGAAGTACAAGTTTGAAGAAAATTGTATCCGATCAACAACATTTCTTAACTGGCCAATGAATATCACTGTACTAAATTTAATAAAGAAATTTTCATCTATCTTCTACTTATCTCACAAGTAAAACCAATAAGGTCTGGCCATGCATTTTTACTTTTTAGACAGCCAGTCTTTTATGTTTGTAACATAAATATTATTAACATCGCGCGCCATGTATCCATAATAATAATAAAGAAGTATTTTAACGATGGTGTAGTCTTACCCTGAATTATTAACACGAGTTTCTAACTCGTCAAATTAGGTATATAAGTTTTAAGTTATAAAATTATTCAATGGCCTTGTTAATCTCGATACAACGTTCAATAATGCTCCTAATTAATTTCGCGGTAACTTTCCAGCGATTGGCTGGTTAGCCCTTGAGCTAGACTTCACTGCCTCTCGTTGCAAACAAAGCCGCGGTGCCAGAGGGACCTCTTTGACCAAACTTGTTAACTCGCTCCGTAATCTTAAACCCAAGCATCATATTAAATCTTTCGTCATTTGATACTTTGTTAACAAACTTTTATTAGCATTAATATTTGGACAAGAATGTTTTATCTGAGAGCTTCTGTTCTTTCTAGATACAGTTAAAAGTTAAAAAGACTTTTTAAGCAGAGATTCAAAAGATATACTTTAAAAAATTTTAAAAAATGTATGAGAATCAATTTTTTTACGACAGCTCGAAGAAAAGTAGTATTACCAAAAAAGATACTGCCATTCACTTATATATGGGAAAACGTAAATGAGTTTATTACAAGGTTCATGATCGCTGAAAAGTTACACCTCGAGCGAGTCGTAACTTTGTCGCTTTAGTGTCGATTGGTTTTGCGATAAGGCTCGTGCAAAAATAAGCGCGTCTCACGCAAGCGGAGAGAAGGAAAATTTAAAAAAATATGTTACTTTAATCTTGTTGAAGGATCTTCGGCGAGATGCGGCTACCGATGATAAGCAATATCGTTTCATTCTCCCCCAGACATCACGGACCGACAATAAAATTCTTCTCTATAGCGCTTAAAGTTGGACTCTTTTCTCTCGTTGTGGTTTTTTTTTAGTGTCAGAATAAAAAGATATTTCTTTACGACCATTACTCCCTAAGTAGATGTATATAAGTTATAATAGCTTTATCTGCGGAATCGAATAATTTCTTTGAATGTACGTGATGAAGATTTTAATCCAGTCAATCGGATGTCTAACGATTAAGTGATGGTTTTAACAGGCAACAAATAAAGCATAAGTAGTTTTTTGTTGTAATTAAATTTTTATAATATTTCTTTGGACCACAACTAGTTAAATTTAAATAGAAAAGTGCTAACACTGAGAGAAGAGCATTGATGCGAGAATTATTTGATTATTCTATTATAATAAAAATTGTTATGATTTAATAATGATTTTTATTACATTCAAAGTTAATTTTATCCTTGCAATTTGGCCCTGTTTTATCAGAAATGGAATGGTAATTTTATTAATGCTCTTCTCACCTTGAAAATGAAATTCTAAAATTGATTAATTAATCTAAAATTTAATATAAGAACGCCGATTGAAAAATACTTCACAAAATAATTATCTGTTTAACAATAAAGAAACTTAAAGATAACTCATTTTCCAAGAAAAATTAATTATACAGTTATACATTTCCCAGGGAAATCTTAACACTCTTTTACGCAAAATCATAGCCATTAAAGCAACGATACTTGTGTACCTACATCCAACAGCTTTCAGCCCTGATCTTTCTAACATAACGACCTTAAAATCCCCCTAAAACGACAAAACTTTATCCTCCTTAGAGTTTATCGTTCGTCTTTGAGAGTTTAAAGGTGAACGCTCACCCCCTTCCTGTGCCTCTGTCAAATTCTATTTTGTTTTCGATCTTCAGATTCTCTCCCTTCTTTTCGTCAAGATAAAGTTATAAATAGAACGACGTTATAAAAGTCAGGATATCACATTGAATTTTCGATAAAACTACAGTATAACGGAAAATGCGCGGTCGGACGTATACGATTTTTCGTTCTCACGCGATTATCGAGCGTAGGTGGGTCGACCTTTGGTTTGCTTTAGATACATATCTTACCTACAAGTTTTTAGGGAGGATATTTTCTCTTTCGTTCTGTTGATCTTGGCTGAGAGTTTTCACAGCGTGGGAGGCGATAGCGATGGTACAGATCCCCCGTATATGAATTTTTGCTTGAAAAGTAAATAAAATAATCTCGCCACAACGAATCTTGGATTATGCAAATTGGATTATTTTCGCGCTTAGGATGTAAGATTTAAACAAATAATAAAGAAATAAGAAATTATTTCTGGTTCGAAATTTTCAGAAAATATTTGATGAAAATTTATTCGAAAATTTTCGCGCTATCGCAGTACATTTTTCACTTCCGCGAGAACTATTTTAATTACATTACACGAGCGTCATTATGGAATTCCAGCTCTCCGTGTAATAATAATTAATAACACACTGTGCGCTCGGCTCTCCCATAAGTGACACCAACGTCATGATAAATGCGGATGATATTTTATATGTTGGTCTAGCGTTTACGCCGCGCACGCCAGCGCGATGCTCCGCTCGCTTTTCTCCTCTTTCTATATATATATATATATATATACACATA
>UELX01004009.1:0-20141 GCA_900480035.1 Eupelmus urozonus
TAAACGAAAGTTTAATTGATAATTAAATCGTCAATTATTTAATTATTAATTCTTAATTTGCCATTTTCGGAACACTGGATATTATTATAGTTTGAAAATCTCTTGTCATTGTTAACGCTATAGATTTATTAATGAGATAAAATTTTTGCAAAATAATTATCCGTTTATAAAGAAAAATATGCATCTCTAGAAGTTTATTTACTATATGCGAAATGTGATAAAAATGAAAAGTTATCTGTAATTACCACTGACTTTTTATTATATCAAAAACCTAAGTCCATTAGAATTACTTGTGAAACTGAAAAGGTATTTCAGATGCAGTTTGCAGCTGAATTGTATATATATAATACTCAAAACTCACTTAAATTGTAAAAAAAAATGTAGCATTTATTATAATTATAAAAATAAAATTATTTTTTTAAAATGTTTTCTCATAAACAACAACCAGTATAAATTAAACATTGAAAAAATAAAATTCATTCCACCAATATATTCTCACGTAACCAATTATCTCTCACCTTTTCAGAACTACATCAATCCACAATTCCACTACCACCAAAAATCCTCCAAAAACCCCCAAAAATCCATACAAAAAACTCACGATGTAAAACGCCGGCGTGTAGAGGCCGAACGATGCAGTCCCAGCAGCCAGCATCAGCATCCTCACCGGCCTGCTCGCCAGTGGGCTAAGATCTATGAGCGGCTGACGGGCCGCCTTCAGCGCCGACTTCGACTTGGGCTTCAGCTTGTTCTGCTGGTTCTTCAGGTGGACGATCGCGTGACGCTGGGGATGATAGAGCGAGGCGCTGCGGTAAATCAGGCCCAGGAAGAACGCCAGGAACAGCACGCCCGTTATCGTTTGCAGGCCCAGCCTCCAGCCCAGCTTTCTGCAAGCAGAAGAGATTTTGTTTTTTTTTTTGTAAGCACGGACTGCGGAATTTTTTTTTTTTTAAGGGCGTCTGTACGTAAATCTCGGAGAGGGGAGAGGTCGTAAATTGCGGTAATGGCGCGTGGGAGACGCTGGGAGGGGGAGGAAAGTTGGGATATAAAGTGGAAATGTATTTACTCTCGTTCGTTTTGGGATTTTTTAATTTTCGGCGCGCGCAGAGAGAGAGAGAGAGAGAAGTTTTTTTTGGGGGTGGCTCGCGGGGAAGATTTAACGGCCGGCGGTGCAGTGATTTGTGGCCGGGGATTACAAGTTTAGATTGAACTTTGCATTTTTGCGAATTTACATGTTGATTATGTTGGTGGGCTTTGTAAATTATTCAAAAAATTTGGTTGGTTAAGTAAGGAACAGATTTTGAAAAATTATAATTAGAAATATTTAATATAAAAAGAGATATTTTCATACCATAAAAAGTTTAATTATATAGTTCATTCCAGAAGTTAAATATTATTTTGTCAACCTTCATCGATAAATTATATAACTTTTTGGTTCGGATAAAAATAACCTTTTGAACTTTTTCCGAACACAGAGTTTTAAAAAAAGCAATCGGCTTTGATTTACTCCTTTTGGGACACTTTCAGTTAACAAAAACGAAATACTTTAATAAAATTTATACCTTTGAAAAAGCACATGGTCCTTGCAGACCAAAAATTTATTGCCCCGATAATTTATTCCATCCTGCACCTTGCTTTGTTTTTGTTCAAATTGTACGTGTGTTTTTGTCATGCCCTCAATCGTCTTGAAATATTGCCCGTGAAATCTAACGTAAAATGCGCACACACGCTAAATTATAAACAACCAAATTTAAATCTGCAAAATTTCTTTTTTTTTTGAACATCGCACTTTATTTCGCACAGTCGATAAAATTTACAATAACGTCCATTACTCCAAACTTACTTTTACTATCATCGAAGACTATACTTTTACGATGTTCAAGGCTAGCTTTCGACTCAATAAATAACCCATCCAAGAAAATCTTTACACGGGTTATTTAACAGGTCGAACGTAATTGGGGCATCGCAAATTATTGTAAATGCTTTGCGCAAAGAGCTTTTAATGCATCGACCGGAGGCGAAACGAATGAGGAAGCGTCTCGCTCGTAAATTTTCATTAGGACGTACACCTTTAATATCTGCGCGTTAACCCATTTGGCAAACTCTTTCCGCATAAACGTGACTTTTTAAACTAGTTTTGTCATATCCCACATACTCTCCCTCTCTAAACTCGGCCATTTTTTCATTTTCCGCATTATAGAATTTCTCGTCCCGAGATTAATGCTCCCTTTTTTCTCCGTGCTTTTAAGCTTTTATAAACAAATTCATATCAATTACCGTCATAAATATAATTGAACAATACCTTCTGTAATTCCAACTTTCTTTCGCGAAGCATCGTCATTTTTTCTACTCAATTTTCCACAGAGCCAGGCTGACTGATGGCTTTGAATCTACAGCGTCTAGCAACGCGAAAATTCAAGAAGCTCATCAATTTGTTGCTCCTGCTTTATGTACAATCCAATTTCTCGTACGTACATTTAACCGAGTAATTCCAACTCTGACTCGCGCGCTGCTCTTATCAGTTGCGCTATCTCTTTCATTGTTCATAAACTAGCGTAGCTGTTCTAGGGTATGGCTCTGTCGCTGCATTCGAGCGCGAAAGGCGAACGAAAAAGTAATGAAATTTAAAGGAATGAGGCGAGCTGGAGTGCGCCGGAGATGTACAATTTTGACTCTGACAGTTCATATTTCTGTCTCGGGGCTTGACGTATTATATAAGAAGAGTGCAGAGTGAGACTCTTTTTCTTAAAATGATTCGGATTTGAAATCTTTGGTTTAGTCGCGGTAGGATTTGGCATTGTATTTTTAGTTCAACGAGCAACATTTGTCTTTTAACTATTTACATAAGTGAACAATATTATTCTATTTTATGAAAATATAATAATAAAGCTGGATTGAAATAAAACATAAATATGAAACTATTCCGCATTGAAAATACAATCCCACCCATTAATACAATACATCAACCTAAATCACTATATTCAACAATACCAAATTCCTTGCCCAAAACCAGAAAATACAAACAAAAGACCACAACCCAACCCCAAAAAAACCCCTTAACCACCCATTAATCCTCTCTAAACAAAACCCCCATCCACTCCAGCACCTCGCCCCAATTAACCACCCCGTCCCTCCTCCCCCCCAAATTAAAGAGCAATTTTTCCACGATCCCAGCTCGTCGCCCGCAAAAAAAAGACGCCCCGTATAAGCTATCCTTCGGCCCGGCATATAAATTCAGGGCGCGAATTTCCTCGGCGTGTGTACTTGCCGCTGGTGCTGGGACGTACGCCTGCTATAAATTCCGGGGGCGAGGAGCCGTGGCTGATTCGAGGGGACGGAGCGAGGTGCGACTCATTCGCGGCACGTCTCCTCTTATTCCGGCCGGACAGGTGTGGGTAGCGCGTGGGTGGCTTCAGCGTGGGTGGCCCGTCGCGCTCGACTCTCTTACAGACACGACCCGTGTCTTTTCTCTTTTCTTTTTTTTTTGATTTGGTATACCGCTGTTGTTTTATCTGTGGATGCTTTTTTTTTCTGTTGCATCAGGGAACGCTTTTGCGTATGTATGTACAGTGCTGACTGCGCGGGAAAAAGGGGGTAGAGAGCTTTTAATTATTTTTACGGAAGAGGGAGCAGGGATTTATTGTTGGGCGGCTGCTGCTCGTGTTTCTTTCCGTGCCAAATTGCGGGCTTATCGCGCCGGAAATTTTCGCGATGATGTTTGCGCGCTCGCGCGCGGAAAGTTGGAAGAGCTCGGGGAAGAAAGAGTCGAGAGAGAGAGAGAGCTTGCAAGCTCGGCCGCTCGAGATGAGATCGATTTTGGGCTTGCGAAGGGATGAATGCTTGAGGGGATCAGTGTAAATGAAAGGAGACGCCGGGACTCTAAATTATTGAATTGGTGAAAATCGGGGTTGAGATGGAGGATTTTCTTGTACGTTTGTTGCGTTTTTTTGTTTTTGTTTGTTTTGTTTAGGCGTGGTTGAATTATTCGATCTTTTTGGAGTGAGAGTTTTTAAAGCGATTATTATAGCATTTAATATTTTAGTTTTTTTTTTAGACTGCTTGTTGAAGTAAATACGACTTTGAAGCTTTTTTGCTTTCTTTTTTCAATAAAACTAAGTTTTGAAACTCGCTGAGCTTTTATACGCTATGTAGTTCCTCCTGAATACGTGATTCTTGAACTTTCAGCTATATTTACAGCGGAAAAACAAAAAGATTTTTCTGCTTAGTTAAACCAATTTTATTTCAATTTAAAAAAAATTCTTGCTATTATACCGAGTAAAGGCATTTCAATAAAAAATTAGATCTTTTAATTTTTTATTTTTTTGTGTAAATATTTAATTTATCAAAACTTCTTTTATTACTTTGAATCATTGTTATGGAACAATGTTATATTAAATTTTAGAACTTATAAATTTAACTTATAATGCCGCTTGTTTATAAATAGCATACTATATATAAACGACATAATTTATCTATACTTTTTACAATCTTATTTTTGATAAAAAATTGTTTGTTAAGAGAATTTAGCATATGCGAAAAATATGTAAAAATTTTATACGCAGAAAACAGAAATTACATGTGCTTAAGAGCATAAATAATGGCTAAAAGACTTTTCTAATAAAAATTCATATATGGTGCTAAAAATAGTCAAGTTTTTGCTAAACTGAAAAAAAATGTGCAGGCTCGTTTGGAGAGAGTAATGATTTTATTAAGTATACTTTTAACTACATTTAAAAAAATGTAATGCAGTTTACAAAGAAAATTTTACATTTTATATTAACATTATTATTTGTGGAACATTTCTCTGTAATATTGTAAAAGCTTGAATAAAAATTTTATTGAAGTAATGAGTTTATTCATTTACTTATATATATAAAAAGTACATATGAGATAATATTTTTAATTGAAATTTTAATTATTAAAATTTAAAGCTGAAATCACATAATATTGTTTTCTGTTAATGAAAATTATTTCATCGTAATAAATACATCAAAATTCTATTTTTGTACTGAATTTGTAATGCATTCTTAATACTTAAATTAAAATACTTCATTTGAATTTATAGTACAAAAAGTAATTCAGCAATGATACATGCAAAACGTAATGTAATCCAGAGCAGCGAATAATTAAAAGCATTATTATTCTTCTTTTGTGTTAAAAATAACAAAACTTCATTAATTATTATTACTCGCTAAATTTTCGTAACTAGTATAATGAAAATGCATAATTTAAAAATAACCATTCCCCAAAATCCATAAACAAACATCCATTAACAAACATTAAAAAAACCACTTAACCCACCTCAAACGCGACCATCGCTAAAATCTCTACCAAAAAAAAACCACCCCAACCCACACCCACATACATCCCCAAATTATCCCCGAATTTTTGACACAATAAAAATGCAGATTACGCTGCAAGCGTATCCCCGACCGAGCAAAAATAAACCCAACGCAGGCAGCTCTCGCGCTGTCAATGAATGCGCGCCCGACGATAAATACGTCCGCCATCGAGTTACGACGAAACTTAATAAAAGTCCCGGCGCGCGCGCTCGGACAAAACGGGACAACAAAAAAATAAAAGAGCTCTCTCGCGAAACGAGAGAGACACAGATATAGAGAGAGAGAAAAAGCGCATCTGCCCGGCGTGCGCGACGTCGCCTCGACCTCATTGTACTACCTCGGCGACATGGATATAGGTGTATGTGTGTGTATGTAGATACGCCGGGGCTATTCCTCTTTTATGTACAAATCCGCAAGGAATTTTGCGTTTTTTTATTCCGGTGTCTAATCCGCGCGGTTGATATATGTATCGCGGGTAGTAACGAAGATTAATACATTTTAAAAACTACAGATTTTCATATAAACCTTCTTTTTATAGAGACATTCAGAGCGATTTGAATTCATCTAAGATCTAGAAATTTGTAATATCCAGAAGATATTCTTAAAACATTAAATTTTTAATAATAAGTTAATTTATTGATAAATCCTAAATAACAAAATAAAAACTGGCAGTTTTCGAAATATACTACTCTTCTTTATACACTCACCCATATAGAAAAAAAAAACAGCAGCTGTCTCGCTAATTACGCAGCTCTGATCCCCTAATGAAACGATGACTCCTCTCGCATTAACGCACTCTCCGCGCGCGAATGAAAGTTTACAGCGCCGCTCTCGCCCGCGGGTAGAGAAAAAGAGAAAGGTACACTGCACACACACACCTCCTCTCACTCTGCTTTCCGCGTGGAATTGAAAATGATACCCTTTTTCACGCCTCGTTGTGCTCGGCTCGCTCGCGCTCTCTGGAATTTGCATTCGTGATTTCTCCTGTTCTGTTATTTTTTTTTGCGCGGGCGCATTTATATGGGACCCCGGAGAGCCGAGCAAATGAATATAAAGATCCGTGCGTATATCGGGAAGACGCTTCCGAGATTGCAGCCTGTTTATGGTTATAGTTTGATATCTCGCCCGCGTGAGCTGGGACCAGGGGGGATTGTTTATTTTCTATCGAGAGCGGAATGGGATTGGAAATTTATGGGGGGAGGCTTGGTTTTTTCTTTCTGGTCTGGGTTTGCGGAAGATATGGGACCGGGAGAGTTGTTGTTTGTTTCGGGGGTATGTTTAGTATGGAAAGTGCGTGTTTGCGGGTTTGGATAAGATAGTGGGGGGTGGGGGTTGTTGTAGTAGGGGTGTAGGAAAATATTGCGGTTTTTTGATGGATGGTGGTGGGTTTAAGGAAGCG
This sequence comes from Eupelmus urozonus, assembly GCA_900480035.1. NCBI lineage: Eukaryota > Metazoa > Arthropoda > Insecta > Hymenoptera > Eupelmidae > Eupelmus > Eupelmus urozonus. Next base: position 6,742 of record UELX01004009.1, read on the forward strand.
GTTGTTTTCTAGTGTAGTGAGGTGTGAGGCGTTTGTTTGGTTGATGGTATTTTAGGTAAAAATTGTTATGGATTATTGATGAGATTTTCTTTTTAATTAAAAGGCGTTAATAATTGAGAAAATTGAGTTCAAAAACTGGGTAGAGATGTGTGTGAAGGATTTTATTAGAATAGATTCTTAAATCATAAATCTATAAAATAGTGAAAATTTTACGTAAATGAATGAATAGAAACGTCAAAGTAATATAAATTGGAGAGATTATTTTTCATTTATTATATTATGTATAATTGTATTTGTAAATATTACCTTTAATTTCTTTTTACATTTGGTTTTTTCTAAAATTACGTTGTACTTATCGCATTGGCATAGATACATCCAATCTCACTATCTAATTGTATAAAACAGTTTCTTCCCTGGTAGAAAATTGACCAGAATTCTGGGCAGAATTTATGGTCAACAAAAGTTAAAATGACACTTATCTAAAAATTTTGTAAATGCTTTGAACAGAATTTCTAGATAAGTGTCATTTTAACATTTGTTGACCATAAATTTCTGCCCAGAATATAGTCAATTTTCTACGAGGGTTGGAACATTAAAGTAGTTTTTAAAATATGTTTTGCAGTACTTTGTTTATACTAAAGGATAAACTGTCTTGTTACAGTTAAATACTCTAAAATTATCGTTAAAAAGTGTGTTTACCCGCAGAATTTAGAATACGAACCGGTTATACATATTTTATATTTATAAAAATTAAAATAATACTATATTTCGGTACTACTGTGAGAAAGTGATTTTATCTTCACCTATAGACGTTTGCTTGAAAAGACCACGCGAGGTTGAATACATCGCTTCTCTTTCGAACTGTATTTTTTGATACTACGTGCACAAAGCGAGATTTAATAGAAGCTTTTCTAGTCCAGTGTGTGCGAAATCAAGCTTTGTGCATGGAGTATTAAAAAAATAATTTTTTGCTTTCTTCAAATGTTATTAAATGTTGGTATTAAATTTAATTTAATAGCTTCTTTGTTAAATTTAATAGATGTAAAAATTATTCGTGTTAGTAGGCAGGTTCAAAAATAAATTTCTATTTTATCAGATTTAGAGAAATTATCATAATGGAACATTAGCGCTAAACATTTTTATATCACATTTATTAAAATGTGAAAATTTTACATGAAAAGGCCTTATAGTAAATAATGTTTATAACTTTTCATTACTTGCCTCATTAAGTTCATTACTTTTGAGTATGCCCGAACTAATAAAATTCGAATGGTAGCGCTAGAGCGCTTTTAATGACTAAAGAACAAGAAAGAAATTTACTATTTCGGAAAAATAGCTAACGCTATTTTTAATCGCTAATCTTTAATTGTTCAGTGAAAAATTTGACCATATAATAGAGCCGTTTCCGCAGCAATCAGAAGTGTTATGTTCCGTAACGTGCACAAAACTTGCTCGAGAGTGATTCTAGTAATAGAACGTTCTAAAACTTACCGGTTAACTGTTCCGGAAAGAAGTTGTCTTTAAATCTTCAGAAATTATTATTTTTTTCATACTTTTTTTCTCGTTAAATACCTTTGGTTTCCGGAGACCTGTTTTCAAATTTCCATTTACAGCATATATTAAGAGTTTACATCACTAATGTAGTTTTCGGAATATCCCTAAAGACAAATTCACACAAGAAGTTAAGCATCAGACAATTTTGCTATTAGACGATTTTTGAAAAATGACGATGAAAATTTTTTGAAAAATGACAATTAACGATCAGCGCCCGACGCTTGGCACTTAAGCCTCATGTAGACTCATCCTAAAGACGGAACGCACTTATTAAATGGCGATGGCAAGATGTGGCAACGTTGTTAAGCATTTTAATAACAATAGTGCAAAAGGAAAGTATATATTCCAGAATAAAAAGATTTAAGTTATAACAATCATTAAAGGTAATAATTAGAATAATTAGAATTAGGAGATATTATTATTGATTAAATTATATTTTTTAGGTATTTTTTATCAAATAAATTCATTAGTAAACTGTATTTTGTCACCAAGATCTGTCAGCAATTCTTCATTAAGTTTCCAAACATTAGCTCCAATATTTTAACCTTTTCAGAAACTTCAATATCTTTTACAATAGTGCTAATCTTATTTAGAATAGAAGAACTTTATAAAACTTCTTATTATTTAAGTACTCGATTGTTACTTGTTCCAATCATAATACAAAAAAGAGAACTTCAATGGATTCTCCACCAGCAAAAAGATTAAAAATTGATTCATCTGGTGAAAATGACTTGTCATTAATTGCTCCAGTTAAAGTAAATTACTTTTGCTACAAATGGACAATTAATAATTATAGCTTTTGTTGTTACGAAACTGGAAAATTATTAAAATCACCAAGATTTTTTATGGAAGGTAGTTCATATTATTGGCGACTGAAGTTATATCCTAAGGGAATATCAAAGGTTTTTTCAGATCATGTATCTTTGTTTCTACAACGATCAGAGGAAAAGTCAAGGAAGAATTTTAAAATGGAAATTAAATTTTTTATTATCAATAGTAATGGAGAAAAAGTCAATTGTATGGTACGAGATTGTGAGTATAGTGGTAGAATATCTACAGGATTTCCTAAGTTTATCAAAAGAAATAATCTTGGGGAAAATAGTTGTGGTTTATTACCAAATGATAGTCTTACAATTCTTTGTCAAATATGGTTCAAAACAACTGATCCTAACAGTACAAATTTACATGATCTGCCTCAATTAGAACCAGTAGATCTCAAGTTACTTACTAATTTGCAACCTTTTTTGGAAAGTGAAGAATTTAGTGATGTTATCCTGTATGCTTCTAAGACAAAATTTTATGCTCATAAAGTAGTTCTAGCTGCTAGAAGTAAAGTATTTTTTGCAATGTTACAACGTAACATAAGGAACAAGAAAGAGCGTATGATAGTAAATATTACTAATGTCAAACCAGAAGTATTGAAGGAAATATTAAGATATATGTATACAGATGAAGTAGAGAACTTAGATACATTGGGAAAAGAAATATTAATAGCTGCAACTGAATATATGGTTGAAGATCTTAAGACCATTTGTGAAAAAGTTATATCTAATAGTTTAAATGTTGATAATGCAATTGATTTTCTTCTCTTAGCTGATCAATGTAAAGCAGATTATTTAAAAAAACAAGCTATATACTTTTTAGGAAAACATATTAAAGATGTGGTGGATTTATTAAAATTTAAATGTTTAGAAATATTCCACCCACAAATGGCAATTTTGATTTATCGTTCTATGCTATCAAGTACAAAAATTTTTGCTGCAAAGTAAAAACATTTTTTTTATTTACAGAATTTTTGAGTTGGTATGTTTTTAAGTGTAACATTTAAGTGTAACAATTTATGCTATGCCAACTCTAGAAATAATAAGAATCAAAAACTGTTTACTTGCAGTTTGGACTTATAATGTGTTGTTACTAATAAACTAAACAGTATAAGAAATAAAAAAATATAATGATAAATTATAAAATATCTTGTACACTTTATTAGTCCTGTAAGTTACTTTACTTAGAAATAAACAAAGAACTCACATTTAAGTATTTAAAAAATGTCATATTTTTTCAACATTACATGGCTATTATCAAATGAATGAGCTATATAGAAGTGTTCATTGTACTAGTTACGCGATATATTGTATCATTCGTTCAATTAGTTACGTTATTCCCTGAGATTTGTGCTTTGCGACTTTTCAATTTATTAGATATAGCCGATCTGATCGGCCATTCAGTAGAACAGTATAGTTTTTAAAATTTTGGTGACACTGAAATGACGAATCTATATAGGTATGTTCACATGAAACGGCGGAACAATCCACGCGGAATAGATTAATTTTTATTTATTATATTTTATTAAAAATTTAGTCCTGAATTCATTTGTAACTCTGACTGTAAGCAACGAATATAGACTTGTAATCTTCGTTGCTGTAAGTTTGAAAGCATGTGTGTGTATTATAGGTACACCCTGATTCGTTCAATACGTTTAGTCAACGAGTATAGTTTTAGGCGTCGTTATAGGTTAGTTATAGGTTTACGAGTAGCTAAGCGTCTATAACTCTATACTCGTTGGTTTAGTTTAGACCGGTAAAATCTCAACATCTTTGTAAGCGACTTTCTAAGTAAGAACAATAATTAAAAGTATTACAAACTTTACTTATTGTGTATTTAAAAATTTGTAAGTATGGATTTATAAAACTTTAGTTGAATAATAAATTATAAAATAACTAATAACAAAAACTTTTATAGCTTACGAAGGTAATTCATAACCTAATATGAAACGAAGTAGCAGTTCATTAATTTCAAAATCCGAAAGTGTTAAAATCAATTCTTCAAGCAATTACGATGCTGATTATTGGGGAATTACACAGGTTAATGTAGCTAAATTTAGTTATAAGTGGACAATCAGTAATTTTAGTTTCTTAAATTGTGCAATTGGACAAGCAATAGAATCACCTCAATTTTCATCAGATGCCTGCAATAAACATAAATGGATATTAAAATTTTATCCTAAAGGACGATCAGAATTGTTTAAGGACCACGTATCTGTATTTTTAAGCCTTTTAACAGAAACCAATGAAGGCATTAAATCACAATTTCAGATTTGTGTTCTTGATGAAAATGAAAAGGAGACAAATGTTGAAAAATCAGAAGTTTTATTTAATAAAGGAACTACTATTGGTTGTTCTAAATTCATTGAAATAAATTATCTCTCTAACAAAGCAAATGGATTACTTCCAGATGATTGTCTTACTATAATTTGTAAGATGTGTATAAGCACAAATAGTGTACGTAATACAAATAAAATAAATAAAATAGAATTGCAAGTTTTAAAGCATACATTATCAAATGATCTTGAATTGCTTTTTGAAAATAAGGAATTTAGTGATGTTACGTTTAATGTATCTGGAGAGAAATTGTATGCTCATAAAGTAATAATGGCTGCTCGAAGTCCATTATTTTCTGACATGATCAAAAATAATATGAAAGATAAAAAAGAATGTACAATTGATATTACTGATGTTAAGCCAGAAATTATGAAAGAAATATTAAGATATATATACTCTGAAAAGGTTGAAAATTTGAATACAATGGCAAAAGATATTATACCTGTAGCAGATAAATATGCTCTTTCTAGTCTTAAGATAATGTGTGAAAAAGCACTTTCTGAAACCTTTAATGTCACCAATGTGATTGAACTTTTACTTTTAGGCGAACTTCATAATGCTACTCACTTAAAAAATCAAGCCATGGTTTATATCAATTCAAATTATAAAAATATAATTGACAAACCAGAATTTAAGGCTTTAGAGACTTCTCATCCCCAGTTAACAATTCAGACATACCGCATGATGATGTCAAAACAAAAGATTTAACTATGATTAACATTTTAAAAAAATAGATAGTTTTTAGAGTCTAAACTTAATTTAGATTTAAATATGCTTTGTATTTAGTATTTTGTATTAATGTTTAAAATAACATAAGTATACATTAAAAATGTAAAAGTAGTTTTTGTACGTTCAAAAGTTCCATAAATTATTTTCAAGAATAAATGAAAAATACTTAGGAAACCAGTATATTTTAATTATTTTAATTTTAAGAATTTTTATATTATTAAGAATACGTTTATTTCAGGCTTACCAAAAGAGCATTTTAGCTTTTAGTACAGAAGAGGGCAAATTCTGAAAAAATTGAGCTCATCAGTGTTGAAGTTCGGTATGGGCTGGATTCGGCTACCAGAAATGTGATGTCTCGTTTAAGATTTTTAAACTATTCAAACCTTACCAAATTTAACATACTGAATTTATTGAGCTTTTTACGTTTCTCAGGCTATTTAAGTGTTTAATGATTGTTTTGCACGTTTGGATAAACTCGTGTAACTCGCTTATTTCTCAAATATTTCTAAATCTTTAATTTCTAGTTTTTAATATCGAAATTTAATAATAAATTAAGGTATGCGAAAGCAATTTTCCAAATTTCGCTATTTACATAGTTCTAATTCCCTATTCTCGCGCTATTTGCAAGCTTTAAAATTCTTTCTACCCTCGATTAACAGCGAACCCATCTACATTCTTCCTCTCCCAAACAATCCCAAACCAAACCCACCAAAAACAAAAAACCCCCAAAATTAACAATCAAAGAAACGCACCTAACATCCAAGAATCACCCCGTTACCTACATCCACAGGAAAGAGCTAAACCCAAGAGAAAGACAGCCCGGGCTCGAAACGACTACTCCACTGGCGCGCTTGGCCTGCGGGTAAATAGAATCCGTTTGATCTAGTAGATGGCAAATGTTGAATCGCGGTTTAAAGCCCCGGCAGCGCAGCCGTTTCGTATACATAGACAAGGGAGCGAGCGAACGCGCCGCGCGCACATCTCGAGTGTGTTCGCATGCGTAGCTGGCGCAGCGCGCTCGTGTCTAACAAGCCCATATTACTCCGCGGCCACTTCAATCCCTGCAGCCGAGCGCTTTATAAATGCTCTTTTCGCGCGCAAGGAGATTTTCAGAAGCGGAAAAATCTTCATTAGCCCGCCGGATGTTTTATTCCGCGCGCATCCTGCGGTCGGAACTTTGACTCTGGTTTGGGCTGGTTGTTAATGGGGCTTTGAGTGGTTAATCGAGTTGCTTCTTTTGGATGGGTTTTTTTCAAGGATATGAGATTTTGAGGGAAGAGGAAGTGGATTGTGGGAGATGTCGCGTCGAGTTGACGTGAGATGTGAGATGGATTATCGAGCGGTGAATTAATTCTTCGGCTGTGTTAATTAGGAAAATGAGGGGAGTTTGTGCTGGTTTTATTTTGTGGAAAAGTTAATCATGGCAAAGTGCTTTTTAATCTGCGAGAGATTCGAATGGACTTGCGCGTTTTATTTCACAAGAGGAGAGAAATTGCCAGTATGCACTTCATAAATTCATCCACAAATGTGCCTCCGATTTGAACGTAAGATAGTTTTTTTATGAAACTGACGTTGGTTAGACTTGAATTTTTTAGCAGCTGTCTAGACTGAAAGGCTGAATTATTCGATAGAAAATTTTATTGTTTGATTCTGCTGCAAAATGTTAATTAAAACTGAGTTTTAATTGTAAAAAAAAGAAAATAATTAAATATCTGTTTTAAGGGTGCACGGTCGTTTAGTGATATTAATATTAAATAACCACCTGAAAGCAAATTCATTAACGATGGAAATAAACAGTGTAATTAAAATTGAAAGTATAAAATCATTTTTTAATTATTATAAAGGTAAAAAGAAATCAGATTAATTGCTTAAAATAATAAATTCAAAGAATTTTCAAAAACTGTTCAATATATTGTTTAAAAAAAGTAATATTCATCATTTTATCATTTTCTTTAACGGATGTAACCGCTTGTCAATTTACTGAACATGTTCTGAACGGGCGTAAGGAGAGTATTTATGCAGTTTTTAAAAGTGCCTTTAAAACAAAGTATTAAAAGAAACTGCTCCTTAAGTTCGAAAATTTATGGCTTCATTTTACTTCAGTTTTTTTTCCAACTGTTTTATAGGTACTTCATCTCCCAGCAATGATCATCTTAAAGACCTAAATGTTTTATGAGAAGTAAATACAGAACAGGATGAGGAATTAAAAAGTATCGTTTTTATAATTAATTAGGGCGCGAAGCGTTAGTGCAGTTTGCGAAAGTGGTTTTGTTTAACTGAAGTTGCGATAAATCAAATTTCTAATTTTGAGGCGTATGAAGCTTACTAAAATAGTTTCAAAGTTAAGAAAGGGAAAATGAATGTATTTAACTGCTGCGGTATAACTTTGCGATTGTTTATAAAATTGTTTTTAAAATTTTGATCTTAAATCAAAAGTTATTTTTTAAAACTTATATCGATTCATTTTATTATCTTTTAATAAAAGATTTAATTTTTTCTATTCCTGAAAGAAGTTCCGATAATTTGGGTATGAATATTTCTTATCAAAATCTCAAAATTATGATTTTTACCAATTGTTTCTTCAAGTTTACGTTAGTATTCGCGATAATAGCCTTAAAAAAATTTGCATAATCGATCATTTCAAAATCTCCAAAAACCTCATACAATTCCCAGTAATTGTAACAAATAGTTCGCCAAATTCTAAATCTTGCCAAACCGTATTACTCCACCTCCTTAAATAAAAACAAAGTATCGCCACCCCTTAAAGAGCAACACTCCATTCTCAAATTCTCTTCCAGCCCATAAAAAATTAATCCGCAATCCAAAAACAATATTACCAAAAAAAGAAAAACAAAAAAATTCTAGACTCACCCAACAGCCTCCTTATAAGAAACACTGAAGAGCGCGATGCCAACCCCGGCGCCAGCCTGGACGATCATCTCGACGAACTCCCGGCGCTTCCTGAAGTAGTGGCCCAGCATCAAGCCAGCCGTCTCTCGCACCAGTCCAGCCCCGGCGCCTAACACCAGTCCGTAGCTGCAACACAACAACCGCTCGGATTAGGCCACTAAAGCTCACTCTCTCTCTCTCTCCTGGCTCTAGACTACATATACAGCCCCAATCGCTTTAAAAGCGCCGCAAGGAAAAAAAGCAGCCAAGGATTTGTGTAAACTGTTTTTTTTCCGTCTGCGACTTTCTCGAGGATTGGATTGGATTTAAGGAAATTTCGTCTGGATTATAATGCGCGGAAAATATAGCTTGGAAAATTGTTGCAAATTCGCAACTAATTCGAGGGGTGAGCTAGCGAATGATCTGCATAAGTCGTAGCTATTGTCGAGAGGCCGGCCGGGCCTGGAGGGTAGTTTGAATTCGAGTTTGAGTTTAAGTCGTGACTATGGATTCGGGCCTTCCATTACCGAAATAACTCTCGCAAATTCGACAGTCTGAAATTATACCCAACTTTAATGATACGGACTGCAAGCTTCCTCGGAGCTTGCGCGTCTTGAGTCGGACGTGTACAGTATATAGCTTTGACGATTGTGTGTATTAGTTTATTATGGAGGATAAAGTAAGTTGTAACTTGTTTTTGCGAAATTTTGAGTGGCTATGTTAATTTTGTTGATAATTAATGAGTTTTGATGGTTAAGGAGCAATTATTAATCAATTTACTAATTAATGATTCATTGGACAGTTACGGCTAAATTTGAAAACTGGTCGTTAGCAAAAACTTGTGAGTGCTTATAGTTAAACTTGACAAGAATACGTAATATGCAGATGCATATAGAAGATGAATATTAACTATCATTAAATATAAACTATTCTAAAGTTGGAAAGACAAATAGTCACCTTTTGACTGATTATGATGGAAGTGATAAGAATGAATAGCAGTCGTCTTGCATTAAAGAGTATAGATTCTTTTATTTTCTTATACAGTTAAAAGTATCTGGTATTTCATAAATTTATTCAAATTTTAATCAAATCAAAATATTTTAAAAATACATTTTTTGCTTTATAAACTTCTCTTCTTCGAATACAGGCAAAATAACGTAAAATTTAATTTCAACTACGTAATTTTTTACGAAATTTTTACATTTTTCCTTCAAACAACGTTAACGATACATCTAAATTCTTAGAAATTAAACTTTCCCAGCTCGACACGTAAAAAAATATCCAAAAATCCAAAATCGAAAAAACAAATAGACAACTTACCTGAGCAGCACCTGATGCGTCTGGACGGCGAACGAGGTGAACAAGGCCGCTAACGCCAGGACAAGCCCGCCTATGACCGCCGTAAGCCTGGTGCTACCTCGCCGGCACGTGCCCAGGACCAGCGGCGCCGAGGCGCGCGACACCGCGGCGCTCAGCGAGCCGATCCAAGCTACACAGGAAACAAGTCCAAACGGATTAGCGCGGAAAGCTCCCTACGTATACATACCCACACAGGCCAGATATTCCCAGTGTATCAGCCGCAGGCCTCGGAGCTTGCGACCGTGTGTCCGTGCCTGTTTCTCGCATTAATCAACGTGAGGAATGAACCGTTCCAAGCCCATTCATCAGAGCTCTCTCGGCCGACTCGCCGATGCACGCCGATATAATGCCATTTTTATGTGCTTTTATTAGGGAAGCCTCCGGGCCTTGATTTATACGCCGGCGAGCCGAGCTTTCGATTCGAGCTTTAATTAATGTTGCTTCTTTTCGGATGCCGCGCGCTGCCTTTTTTGCGAGGCGCTGGATTGCGAGCGAGGAAAAGTTGAAAGTTTTTTCGGGTGTAGGAGGTATGATGCGAGTTTCGCGGGACGGTTATGGACTGCGGGCTTTTTTGTTTTTCGGTGATGAATGCAGAGTTGATGTAGCTTGCGTTATTGTTTTGTTGCTGATGAGATTGCTAGATTTGTGATGTATTGATTATGTCAGAGATTATTTGCACGAAGAGTTTTGTTTTGTAATATTATTTGTTAGGCGATGCGTGAATGACATAAATGTTATGTGTAATAGAATAATAGGATTATTATATGTAACAGGAATAAACACATCGATTATCAAAACAGCTCTGAATGTGCTTTTTCTATTTTTCTAATCTGATAAATGAAGTTTATTGTTGTACGTGACGACCATGCCGATATAGGTAAATAAAGAATTGGTTTGTGTTCTGAAAATCATAGATAGGTAGAGATACGCGAATTTTATGGAAGCTCTACAATAGTAAAGATACGACTTTTATATGCAATAAAAATACCATTTTTTCAAATTTATTGATAGACGACGGCGGTGCGTCACAGCTGTAATTTAATATTGAGAAGTTTGATTGAAAACTTGATATTGCTTGTTTTCGTAAAAAATATAATTACACTTTATTTTTGGTTCTAAAATGATCACTTAAAAATGAAATAACATTATTATTTCATAAATTTGTAAATTTTTAATTATATTTTTCAACATATTTGAATCAAATGTGATTGTCATTGTTTGAAATAAAATTTTAATTATTTTCCAAAATTTCAAGTAAACAAGTTTATTTGCTTAAGTTTAAACAAGTTTAAACAAGTTTATCTTCTTAAGTAATTTTAAAATTAATTATTAAAACCTAAATTTTGTATAAATCTAATTATTCTTATTTCGTTAAAATGCATTATACTTTCCGTTGTAAATTATGCCCGAGCCTAATTTTTAATCCACTACCTCCTATTTTTTCTTGTACATTATAATTTAAACATATACTCCACTATTGTTTAATACTTCCCCTTCGAATTTCTAATAACTATTCAACTCATAAAAAAATCCTGATTCACTTTTCGAAAAAAAAAAGAAAAACTAAAAACCATACTTTCGCGTTAATTAAATTTTAATTGTAACAATCACAGCCAAACTATAATCCATTACGAGATTTAATAAAGCTCCCACTCCAGAAGTCCTTTCCCGACTTCCTCGATTTTTCCACCAGCTCGCAGACAAAATTGGTACATTCATACACCCGAGCCGGCATAATTTAAAAAGTTGGTTATTATTCCCGCCTACCTTCCTGACGGCTCTTTTAACGACGTTTTCTTTCCACTCGGCAGCCCGTAAACCCAATTAAAAAATTTTCTAATTCCGCGCGCCCCGCGAAAAAGCGAGCTCATTATTAGATCATACATATATACGATTCATTAAGCTTTCATTCGCGCAAATACCCAAGGAGATACCTGCGGGCCTCTGCAGTCGCGCGCCAGCCTGGATCCTTTAATTAAGACGCCCTCGCCGAGCCTTTCACCAGTTAATGATGTACAATTTTCGTGTAGGTATATGAAAAATCGAGAACTCGCCCTGAAACAACTTCTTTTACCCGCCCACCTGGAAAGCTCCCAAAGGTCATTTTCCGCTCGATAATTACGCGCCTGATTTTTCAGGAGCTGCGCTTTTTGCGTTATTCATGCGCGAGGAATGCTCCATGTAGTCGGGGCGAAAATAACGCGGCCCAATAATTTTCGCATCGGACATCATCGGCGCGGGCGAAAGAGAAAAACTGCATTCGCCGAGCTTCCGTTTTCCGCTCGTCCCGTGTTTTGTCCCTATTTGCCGGCTCTTTTTTTCTCTCTCTCTCCGCTCTTTTTTCCGTTTTTCCTCTTTTTATCGGCCGGCGTACTTTGCTCTCGCGCGCTCTGGTAATCGAATAATGGAGGGGGTAAAAAATTGCCCCCGTAACTAGTTGCGATAGAGTGGAAGGAAAACGTGACTTTTGTCGGGAGGAGGGAAAAGTGAATTTTCCGCGAGCCGAAGGATTTGAATTTTTACGCGCTACTTCAGCTCGCTGATTTTTCGGAGAGAGTCTCGAATATTTTTTGCCGGCAGCTACTCTAGTTAGTGAAATTTTTGTCGTGACTCAGCTTTTTCTACTTTTTCGGCTTTTTCTTTGCTCGTAGCAATGTTTTGCCGCTGGGCGGCAGTCTTCTTTGTGAAAGGAGAAACTGATATTTTAAAACTGAAGCTCTCCGGGGATTTCATCGTTTGAGTAGCTTATTTTCTCGGGTTTCGTCTTTTGTGCGAGACTCGCCATTGATTAAAAGTCTGAAGTAAAACGAGCCTTTTTCTTGGTAACTTAATTTAAACATTTTTTCGAAAGGAATTTTAAAATATTATTTTTTTTAATAAAGAAAGGTGTAGATAATTACTGGGTAAACTTGGAGATTCGTCTTTTATTTTTCATCAGGCGTTCGAAATTGACTATGGGGGAAAGTGTAACAAAACGTAAGCGAGTATAAGAGTTGAGTTACGACACGCGTCTTAGGACATTTATTGCACGTTACTTACGACTATGCCTTACGATTTACGACAATGTCGTATGACTCTGTAAGACCCGTACATTGCCCTTTAATAAATCTTTCAGTTGGTAATTGTTCGTGAAATGATGACTATGCAGGTCGAATAAGTTTTAGGGCTTATTGAATCGTCTAGCCCCCTTTTTTATGTTTTTTTAATATCATTACTATAAACATATGTAAGCACTGAACAGTTTATATTTTTATAAGTTTTTAAACTAATATGAATAGAATCACAAAGGCACGATAAGCATTAACATCTACTTTTAAAATGTAGCAATGATTTAAAGTAAAAATTAAGTAGAAACAGTGAAACCTGGTAAGACATTTCAAGTATTTTGAATCTAATAAGGATTTCATCGTTCTTAAAGAAAATCCTTTCAACTATTTTTCATTTAATAACAATAATTAATTTACTTAAAAGAATTTTAATTTAAACAAAACTTTAAACACTATTTTAGAAAAAAGTTTAAAACTTCACCCCTCAAAACCCCAATCTTATTATTTCACGCATTCGAAGCGCAACATTTCCCACGCGGAGAACCCATAATTTTCCTCGCCACCTGACGTCCCCCCACCCCCACAACAAAGCCAGCCACGTCCCCGTCGCCAAACCGCAACGGTGACCCCCCTATTAGCACCCCCCCCCCTAAAAGTCTCACTC
>UELX01004010.1:0-20137 GCA_900480035.1 Eupelmus urozonus
CGCGCAACCGCTCGGCGCTGTGCAGAAGATAGCCGCGACGTGTCGTTAATAAATAAAATAATCAATTCAATGATATTAATTAGTGGGTACGTCACATATGCATTAAGCTTCCGGAAGTTCTTAATCTATTATTTTCTTCTATAACGTCGAAATCTATTCATATTTTTAATTATTCAAGTCGTGAGAAGTACAATGGATTAAGGTCTTCCAAAATGTTAATGTCCAAATAAATGGAATTTTTAAAAATTAAATTCATACTGTACTAATTTCAGAATATGGCAAATAGAGAGTCGTCTCTTAAAAAAGAAAGGAAAGAAATTATTTTAAATTTATTCTCTTACAAGATGTTATGTTTTTTAACAGTTAATATCACTTTGACGTTCAAACAATATTTTTCTTCTTTTCGGATTCTATAATGTCCAAAATATTTATTAGTCCTGTGTTTTTGAATAGTTTTCTAGTTCTGTGCAGTTATGAAATTATGAGAAAATTTTTAAAATATATAAAAATGTAAAATTATATATTTCAAGCTTTTGAAAATATTCATGCCAAACTTAAAAGATTTCCGACAAAATCGACTTTTTGAAATTTGTTTCAATAGTTTCTCTAAAGCAAAACTATCTATTTGATTGAGTTGGTTCCATAGAAAATATTCCCAAAAGCATTGCATATTGTCACGTCAATTCTTTATTTACTTTTTACAAACGAAAAATTTGTTATTTCTTTTTCTATCGTTAAAAGTTTACTTTTCAGAATGGCTTTTATTAAAAATTTCATTAAAGTTTTTGATTTAATTTTTCAACTGCTACTTACACATTTTCAGCAACTTTTTAACTTTTTTTAACTATATTTCCGTAATTTTCTGGCTCTACAAATTTTGATATATTTACTGATTTTCAAGTGTAATAATTTGAAATGGCTGAACATTAATGTTACTGTTATTTTAATCAAAGATGTACAAAATATAAAAATATATACAAAAGAAAGAAAAACAAATATCGCAGAAAAATTTGTCGTTTGGTGATAAAAAAGATTCTTCTTAGGTAAGCTTTTATAAAAATGTAATAAACAAAACTTCTTCACACGTTCAGCAATAATTCTTTTTTTAAAACACTATGTGCGAAAATTGATTTCTCATAACTGTTTAGCATGTGTGAAATGCTATATACTTGCACTAGTTTGCGATATTCATGCACGCGCGAATTTTGCACACTAGTACTAGAATATGGCATTTCGCACACACATTCAAGACATCGACTTTCTAACATTTTGTTTTAAAATAGTACATTTCGATCCTAGTGCGAGAAATTGATTGTAGCCTTGCTGGAGCGTTTGTTACTTTGAAAAGTCCACGCCAGATCAAAATCACTTCCTCGATCATATATAGAACTATATTTTTTATATGTGCATGAAGCAAGATTTAGCATAGGCCTTTTTATTTGAACGTGCGCAAAAACGGAATATAAAAAAACGTATTCAATACACGTGCGCTTAGATCATTCTCACTCATTGGCTATCACTTATTTTGCACACTAATATTGGTATGTATTATGCTTTTTAAAACTCACTTTAAAATTTTAAAGATATTTTTTTAACTCTACGATCTATTTATTAACATGGAAACCTATTTATTCTCCTGTACTGTATCTCTTTCCAATTAATGAAGATGGAATTTGAAAACCGAGCCAACTTATTTTACCTAGGCTCATAATTATCCTGGCATAATAGTCAATAGTACTCCAGTCGTTTAGAGAATTCTGATATTTTGATATTATCATTTATTATTTCATATTTAAAATATATTTTTATCCTTTGAAATTTTGTGTGTATTAGTATTTATGTATTTTACAGTATTTATTTAAATGTAATTATTGAAATTACTGTAATGAGTAAAAATATTCTTTTTCATTATATTCGTTGTATTACTTTCTTGAATAAGTGACTGATACAGTATAAAAGTTTAATCAATAGCTTTTACATACTTTAAGCATAAACTGTAATCTCTGCTATTTTTTTACCATTCTCTTACCTAGAATCACGAATTTATACTGCTAGCTGTCTTGAATACTTTCAAGATCGAAAATAAGTTAAAGGAATTTTAATTTACAATTTAAGTTAACAATGCACTGTACTTTGCTACATACATTTATCTAAAAGTTAACGCGATTTAAAACGGCTTTTTATTCGTAAAAGAAAAAAATTAATTCTGTGAATTTAACTTTATAAAAGGAGGAAAAAGTATAATATATCCGGTAATTTTTACCGTCCCGTGTAAAACGGTGGGCTCTCAGAGAGGATTTTACCCAGAGTGTTGAATAAATCTAAATTGAAATCTGAATCTGAAATCTCTTTCGGTCTCTCCTGTGCCTTCATTCCCTGCCGGCTCACCTCCTCCTCCTCCCCCGCTACCCGCGCTACTCTCCTGTGCTGCTATTATGTCACGCGTATGTGTGGATACGTCTCCCTATCTAATCCATCGTATCCGTGTGTCCCTCTCTGCGAAAATTGCTGCGTTACTTTAATAAATGTTGAATTTCATTACCGTCGACTCTTATCTCCTCAAATACAAATCTCGTATTTTTTACAAAACTCTTGTCAGTATGATCGTTTTTAATTAAATTGTTAATGAAAGTAAAACATTAAAAGCCAATCGCTTTAAAGATCGTTTTAATTACTAATATTTATTTTAAATCTTTTATTCTTCAATACGAGTTAAAAAAAATGATTTATGTCTTACCACTAGACTTACTTTCGGTTATAAGTTACGATGGTACATATTTTCTGAAGATGTACTATTATTTTCCAGTAGCCAATAGCAATGATAGTACAGAAACGTTTTCCGAACAACATCTTTCAACTCGAAAGCAGTATATTCAAGAAAGAGAGAAAGAGAGAGAGTGGGGGGAGGGATAATGTTAGCGGATACGAAAACTGTACCTTTCAATGCGAACAAAATAACGCGTTAACCGTACTATTTCCTAACGCGAGTCTGACTCACGCATCAGGAACGTATTTCCCCTTTTAAAATCTCCTTAAGCGCGTCGTTCGCGCTTATTTCTCGGCCCAACCACGCGGGCGTGCGCGCGCGGCCGTAATCTTTATTGCGACGGAACGACAGGCAGAAAGAGGGCGAAAGAAAAAAAAAACAGCGCCCCGGAGGAAAGATTCGCTCGAGCGTATTTATTGGCTCCGAGCATTTATACGCATATATACACAGGCGCGGCCGGGATTTACAAATGCCGGGGCATTTAAAGAGGCCGGCGGCCTATTCCGCACAGGAGAGCGAGACACGCAAGCGTGTTACGAGCGGAGCGAGAGTGAGAACGGTGCAGTCTCGCGTGCGGAGAGTAGATGGACTGTCAGGGCTGCCGGCGGGGGTGTGTTCCCTCTGGGACCCGTCAAACGTACACGTAGGTAGAGAGAGAGAGAGAGAGAGAGAGAGAGGAAGGGAGGGAGGAGAGGACCTGCTTTTCTACGGCCGTTGCCTGTCTCCGCGATCTCCCCGAGGGGCCAAGTGATAAAAACCTGAACTAGTCAGCATCTGACAATGAACGCGTTGCGAGTGCAAGAGCGCGAGACTTTACCTTCCACTCTTGCCAGATCTCACTCTCTCTCTCTCTCTCTTTCCTCTGTCTCTCTTCTTCTTCTTTTTTTTTTTTTGACAAAAGCCTCGTGCCACCTTTCTCTCGCACTGCCCATTTATCTGTATGAATCATTCTTTCTCGCTTGGGTCGGCTCGCTCTCTATTCGCGTTGAGCTTTCCCTCCTTCTCTGACATCAGGATATCGACTCTATTACAAGCTTTCGACGACGCCGACAGATCAATCGCAGGCTGAGCCTGAAATATTTAATGCCGGATACGGCTCGTCGAAAAATATCAGACGCAACGGATGGGAGGGATCGGAGATTTTTTTTATCCGGGGCCCCGCCGACTCTTTATCTTCTCTATCTCGAGCCTCTCCATCCTCGTTTTAATGTCACTGACACGCACTGCGGAATCTCAAGCTAGCCCCAATATTAAACTACTCTATTACACTTCATAAAGCGAATTTCGCTAGTTTGCGCGCGAGTCCTGCGAAAGTATATAAAGTACTTTATGAGCTTATAATTACTAAGCCAAAGTTTATTAGAATAATTTAACTTTTTATGCTTTCGTCAACTACTCCCGGCTCTGTCTGCGTAGACTGTAGGGCCACGCTCGAGAGGATATATAAAAAAGTAATTAAAACTGGATAAAAACGTTTTGGAACTTTGGACTTCTAAATATTACTACGCGTGCTCTTATACGACACTTCTTCATTAACTTCGGCTGTTAATTCTTTAGCCTTGGATTAAAATGCATAATTAATTGTTATATCAAAAGACTTTGTTTTTTTATTATATTAATACTAAAAATGAATCGCTTTTTCGAATTTATAGCTTTACATAAATGTTTCGATTATGATATAATAAAATTAATACACAATTCAGATTACAAACCGATTATTGGGTTCGCTATTTTTAATTATATAAAATTAAATATTCCATTTATTTGCAATCAATTCAATGTAATTAAACTATTAATTACTTATTTATTTTGTTTGTATTACGAATTGATTGAAGTTATTTTATAAAAAGTCCTCTAACCATAATTTTATCAATACAAGAAAGTGAAAATAATTTGATATTTTATAATTATTTAAAACTGATTAACTTACAATCATTATGAACTAAATGTGAATAATAAAGTATATAAAGTTTTGAAACATTTTATATGTTGCAGAGATTTACAACAGTCTATAATTGTCATTGGATGGTTTTACGGTGATGTGCAGTGATTATGGTAGAAGTGATTGTCATTTCATGTTTTATTACGTATACTTGTAATAGAGTCATCACTTACATATAAGGTAAGAACTGATGGCAACATTTTTTTAATGATCTACAAACTTTCAATCAGAAATGACGTTTGACCACACGTCCTAAATCCCAATTCTACCCAGGATATTCCGTATCAGTGTATGCAGCCCTTAAGATCCCAGCTTACTCAGAAGCTCGCAGCCCCCGCGCTTTATATGCAGAAATCACAAAGCAGTTTCCAGCCTCTAACAGAGCGATTCGATATAATGAAAATTGCAGTTACGCCCCGGTCGAGCAAAGGAGCCATAAAGGCGGCTCGCGTGTTTCGCTCCTTCTGGCCGGGTCAAACGAGGCCTGTCAATGCCCGATAGCGCTAACAGGAAGTACGATTGCAAGTGCACCGGCTGCGAACGAGGAGCCAGAAGAGCAAAGAGAGGGGATGGGTGCAGAGCGGGGTAGGGTGCTGGAAAGGGGGGGAGGCAATCTGGCTTGGAGAGTAGCGCTGGCGCAGACGAGGCGCGACTGACGGGCGCGGCCCCTGTAGTTTAGGAGTCTGATTAGAGCCAAGAGGAGGCGGACCGGACACCGGCTTTCGCTTGCTCGCGCTTCTGCCTAACGTACCTGTTGTTGCGCGAAACTTTGCCGAATTCCCGAGATAATGCGAAAGCACTCGAATTTCGATAATCCGATCTGCCAGAGGGGGATCACAACTGCTCTCACAGGCAAGCCCTGGCTCCCCCGGAGCCAGCCTCTCTCGCGAATACGCGCGCATAAACAGATAGAAACTACTTAAAGCAGACCTCTCCAAACTTCCTCGAAGGAATTCCTTTTGTAAAAATTCAAAAGCCCGAACGCTCGAGCTCCTCCAACAACCTGGCCCTCTCCCTCTCTCTCTCTCTCTCTGCATATATAGCATGGCTGGCGGCTACTTAACGCAGCGTGCAGCCGACTAAACGGAAAAGCGAGTAGCGGCCCGCACCGCCTGGGAATGCAAAAATTGTAATCAAACAAAAAAGGGAGAGGAAAAAAACCGAGGGGATGTGAGGTGGATGGCTTAGCGGAAATTTCGCGAGAAGCGCAGGGCTGTTATACCCGTAGAGAGCGAGCGAGACAGGTAGAGGCGCAGCCAACAACTTAAAACGTTATGGCTCGGCTGCGGGTGTCGACATAATATAGAAAAAGTTTCGCCTCGCCCGCGCCGAGGAAGTCAGAGAACGACGAAACCAGAAAATGGAAAAACGACGAGAAGGAAACCCGAGGGAGGAGACCGAGGGAGGAGAAGAAAAAGCGTCCTCGCCTGGACGTGGAGGGTGTATATAGAGGCGGGAGAGAAAGAGACTGCTTTCTCTCTCCTTCTTCGTCGGCGCGTACGCGTTAAGGTGCCTAAGATCCAGTTTTCTATCCGGTAAGAATACATTATGCCCTCGAGCTAGGCGAGTCTTTTTTGCTCTTGCCTCTCCTGCGCTTCGTTCAACTTCGACACGGGGCGCTTTGTCGTCGGTTCTGCCGCGCGCGGAGACTGTGCTTTATCAGGATAACTCCTTTAATAGTGATCGGTTTGCAGGCGGGCTACATTTTGCCGGGCGGCGCGCCCATAAATTATAGAGGCGCCAGCCCAAGCCGGGGCAATCCCAGTACTCTAGATAAATAAGCCAACTTTTCCATTAAAATCTGCTTAATTACCGGCCGCCTTTTCGATCCCTTCCGGCGTCGAATTAAAGACGAGGGAGGAAAAAAAGTATTTTTCCAGATATGTATATGTATGCCCGATGAATTGCTTTCGAAAATTAAAGCCGGAATGAGTGAAATGAATCACAGGGAAAACAAGCGAGCGTTGAAAACTGCGAGTCCCCCGGCGTGCTTTATGTATGTACGTAGGATATAACGACGTTTTTTCTGTTTTTGTTCGTCGGCGTTGTGCAGCTCGAGCGAACTCTGTTGACGATTGTTCGTGCCAGCGCATTGAGCGCCAAATGACTATTAGTCAATCAATCGGAAGAGAGCGAGAAAGAGCGAGGAGAATGGATTTTAGTATGATTGAAAAATTAACGAGGTTTATAATTATCAAATCTGATTGAGCTTTATTAACGTTTTAATGAATTCTTCCGGCTTTTAATTTGGATTTGATTAAAGTGATGAAGGAAATTTAATTGATAACGTATACAATAACAAAAGTTTTATATTTTCGCGTTATTTTCTTCGAAAAGTAATTTATTAAAGTACATAGCAGTCATCGTTTATTGAAAATATCAATTAGAGAACAATGCAATTATCTTGAAAAAAAATTGCAAAATATTTTCAATATAATTCATCGGATTAAATTGCCGGGAAGTATCAGCTTTCGTTATTCCAAACGGCAATCATTGTTTTCAGTCTATAATTAAAATATTTTAAACAGCAACAAATAAAATTCCACGCTTTTTTACGGCCGAGCATTCTAAAAGAATCAATATTCCCGGATGAATTCCTCATCTGACCGAGGCGCGCGCGCGCGGATTGGTTTATCGAATTGCAGAGGGCGCAGAGGCGCCGAGAAATGTCGGCAAAAAGAAGCTCGCGCTTAAAGCCCAAGCGCATCATGCATAGACGCGTGAGAGAGAGAGAGAGAGAGAGAGAGCCAAGCGTTAGCTCTCTGGCTGGAGAATTGAACCAGGCGAGTGACGCGCGCGGGGACGCTCGCACAGCCAAGTGTCACTAGCCATCTCCATCATTTCAGTCGATGAGGCGTCAAACGCAATCAGAGTGGAGATTGCTCGTCAAAGCCCGAGGCCTAGCTCACTCCCTCTCTCTCTCTCACTCTCGGCGACGATATATCCGAGCCGATAATCCGGCCAATTATAATAGATCGTGAATCCCGCAAGCTCGCGCACTCTTGGTAAGAGGCTCGTATTAACCGTCGCTCTCGATAAATTCAAGCATTACATCCAATTTGTTACGCGCTTTCGCCCGCTCACCTCGACGTATACTCATCTTTATATATCTGTATACCGGTAAGATGGTCTTCTAGGTAAGCCGGGTCTGCAGGCAGCACGCGCTTGCACGCGTCCTGTGCATATACACCTTCGACTAATTGAATCCGGGTCTCGTACTGTTATATATTAAGCGGCGCTAGTACCGGCGCAGCCGGTATAATACCAAGTTTCGCTATTGTGGCGGATTAATATAGAGCGAGACGCTAGTTTATTAATTTGTTTTAATTAGACGAAAGCTCGTAGCGTACACGCGCGCGTGCCCGAGCGTAGGAGGCTAGAGTGGGCGAGAGCGCGGGCGGTTGCCCGTCTGATTGCATCGTTTGTTTGATTTCCCTAGCAGAGGGGAGGGCGCCCACTGTGGGCGCCATTTCAAACATAACAAGTGTACGCGGGAGCACGGTTAAGTTGAAAAGCGATTGGGCCGCCAAGTTTGCATTCCATTTTGTTCCGTGCGCTTGACCACTTTTATGCTCATTTACAGCGCTCTTTTTGCATTTCATAAATGCAAATAGCCACGAGGATTATTCAGAACGGCCGCGGGGGCTCGTCCGCTCGTTTGACACGCGTGTTTGCTGATATAAGGCAGAAATTATTTTTTACTTGTTTGCGCGGCCGACCCTCGTAGAAATTAATAGTGGCTTTCCAAGTCAAATAAAAATTCGTTTGCAAAGGGCGCTGCGTGTGTATAAAGTTTCAATTGGGGGATAGATTCGCTTAAGAAATCAGGGTGAACGTGTATTTTAATTGATTCAAAAAATATAATGTCAGTTGCAATAAATATTTTTCTTTAAAACAATCATCAATTTGCCAATTAAGGGTAAAATTAATAAAGAATATATTTGAAACCTTGACTATCGATCAAATAAAATGAAAAATGCTTTTCTAAAATTTATATTTTGTTTCTCAATTTAAAAATTCAATATTTTTAAATTTTGAAAAATTGACATATAGTTAATTTTACTTAAATGAGCGATCTGCACGTTTTCAATATTCTATTAAATTAAATTAAAAATGAAAATTGATAATATTATTTTCAGTAATAAAACATGACCGATTATTTTCGATAAATTTGTTTTTTTAACTGAATTTTATTTAATTCTTTACTAGAATAGTTATTGATGAATAAGATGTTGAAAATTTAAAAAAGCTGATAATTTATTATTTTTAATTAAAGAAGTAATATTATACTATAACATTTTCAAATTAAAATTAAGTCAGTTTATTCAACTTGAACTTTACAATTATTGAATTTGCATAAAGCATTTTGTTTGCACACAAGTTGATAACTTACAATTTTATTACTAATACATGAATTTAAAGTCCAGCTCTTTCAAGAACGCACACGATAAACTAGTTTAGGTAAAATCACTTCTCTTACATTTAAAGTTAAAATGAAAGTTTCGCAAAACTTTTGACAATGGTTTTTTTCACCGCACACTAGCAGATTGTAAAAGTTACTTAATTAAGTTGTTTAGGAAGCTGTTAAATTTGAATATATTACTATTGTTTGAGACTTACAAAAAAAAAAAAAATTAAAATAGAGAAGATGACATATAATTAAATTCCAAATGTGTGTAAAATTATTTGATAAATTTCATTTTTTGTTTAAATTATTTTTAAAGAAATGATTATATATTGTCATTTATAAGGCAGTAACACATAATTTAATAATTTTAAAAATAATGGAAAAATGGAATTTAGAGAAGTTTGTTTCGTTTACGTAACTGTTGTCGCTGCAAAAAAGTAAGAAAAACTCGTTTTTTAAGCGGACAATACTTCGCAATTGCACCTCTTCGAAACAAAGAAAAAGCTGCTGCTGCGCCATGACAATGCTTCATCACACGCTGCAGTAAAAACAATTGACTTACAGGAGAAAAAGAGTGTAGTACAATTGTATCTTACCACATCATGTGTTTTTTCTACAATAAAAAACAAAAGTATTTACGCGGTAATTTATAATCATAAGAAAAAGTTGTCTAAAAATATCCCAATAAATCATATTTACGTTTAAAAATATTTTAAATAAAAATTTGTAAAAATTTGCTACTTGTATGAATTTTTAAAAGTTTAATGTACATTGAAATAGCAATAATTTATTCCTTTTAATTTGAAAGTTTGCTGAAATCAACAAAAGAACAAATTTTAACACCGAAGATAAATAGTCGAGTTCTCCCAAACTTTTTTGTTACATCTGTTAATATTTGCAAAGTAAACATTAATTAAACTCGTAAATAATTTGTTAATTATAGCTGAAAGTACTTAGTCAGCTTTACGTATCCGTAGAATGTATTTGTACTTATAAATGTATTTGCCCCTTTTAATTATACATAACGATGATTATATTTGTATATTACTTGTGTAACTATTGCATGAAATCCAAATTAATCGTATAATTACTGAATTTTGTTTACAAAAATTAAATGAAAATTACGCTAAAGCTAGTTTACAGTTAATTAATTGATATTTCTAAATCATTAAAACTGATTATTATGACGTGAACACTAGGGGTGGAGTGCTTTTACAAACGCGCTACAGCTTTCACTGGCTATTCTCTTTTTTATGTTATGTATCTAAGCGCTAAAACGACAAAATCCCGAGCCCCCCATTTGACGATGTTTAAATATATGCTATTAGCCGTTTCTCATGCGTTTTATCTGAAACCTTAATTTCGCGCCCCAGCGATTGTGGAATATTTGTCCCGGAATTGGTAGAAAAAATAAATATTTAATGATAAAAACAAAGTTAGTACATTTAATGTTAATGTATAAGGAAATGTTTATCAAATAAAAGCTGGACAATTTAAAAATATAAATAACTTTAATTTAAATATTGCAATCGTAATTTTTATTGTATATCATAAAGAGAATGATATCCATTTTTAAAATTTGTTTCTTATCTCCATTTTTTGCAAAATTTTTATTTAACTTTTAATATAAGAGATTTAAGAGTTAACAATCGATATACAATTATTTGGATCCATTTATTTAAAGTAACTGGTTATTGAATTTGAGTTACAGATATCTTCAGAAAATGGATACGTGAACGTGGAGTTACTTATTGCTATTATTTTAATCCTCTCGATCTCGAGTTAACATATTTTTTCTTGCTCCTTCCATTTAGTCAATACTCAACTTCATCCCTTCTCCGTTTCTCTCTTTATTTCAATCGTTATCGGAGTAAAGCAACGCAGATGAAGTTTGCTGGCGCAGAGCGTAATTGGAGGCGCACAACACTTGGGTGAGTTATTTTTTACAATTTCACAGGATCATTTCAAGTGTAAAAAGAGCAAGCAGTCTCCCAGCCAATCGATTGACTTTCATGCGTTGCGCACAGTAAAAACGTCCATGCACGTATTCACTCTCTTACATACTAACACTATACAATATATACAAACACGCATTTAAAAAAAAAAAAAGTTGCGTGGTTCTAGCAGTAATCCTCCCTTGGGAGAGGTCTATGAAATCAAAGCAAGAATTAAGCGTCCTGAACCCAGAAGCAGCTTGGTTGTATGTGAATCCGTGAAATTCGCTCACAAGAAGACGCTCGGGAACTGCAAACGGTCAACGGATCGCTGAGCCTTCTCTTCAATGAAGCGTGGCCCGCGCGCGCAAAAGGAACTTTAGAGCTCGTTGGCCGCCAGTGGCGCGCAGGAAGCCAGGGAGTATAGCCGAAGAAGCATAGGCCAGCAGAAGGAAAGGCACCGGGAAGCAAATTCAATTCAGTCGGATTCGAAGCGGTAATAACGTTACGAGCGAATAGAATCGCGTTAACGATCGCACGCCCGCGCGTCTACACCGGCGGCTCCTTGTTGGCTCAAAGCCGCTAGATTCCCCCCCCCCCCGTTTTTTAACCTAGCGCGACCAGAGAACTCGATCGAGATCTTCAGTGACTAATTGAATTGGCGATTCTCTTCTTTTATTCGGCTACCGGCGTATACTCCTCGCTTCCACTTTTCATCAGCATCACGTGCTCTCTCTCTCTCTCTCTCTCTCTCTCTCTTTTTCATTCTTTTTCTCTATCTGTCTGTCTCTTTCTGCAAAGGTATCGACCAAGGTGCTTGCTTTTCTTTTCCTCAGCCTCTTCGCCCTCTCGCAATTAAAGCGTCACTCGCTGGCGCGTCCAGCTGCAATTTATGAGAGCGGCAAATTACCGGGCCAGACTCTCGTATAATCGAGCTACGCTGCTCCAAGTGCTGCAGCCCTGCCTTTCCGAACTTCGACTCGTTAAGCGGCGAAGCTCGTCCTGAAAAGCCGAGAACCGCGAAAAGCCCATGCGGGCACGTATGATGCATGTACACGTCGTGAATAGTGACACTCGTAGAGCGCCCGTCATCGTGAAAATTTCGAAAGCGAATGGAGCAACGCAGAGGGAAGAAAAGCCGACCAATCGTCGTGGCCCTGTTGCAGGTGTGTACGTGCGTGCGTGTGTCTGCTGCAGCTGCAGCTATAGAAGATCGCGCGCGCGCGCGCTCGTCTCTTCCTCGTGCACGCGCGCGCTGTCATGAAAATCGAACGACACCTCGCAATTTTCAAAACTGGATTTTCGATTCCAGAGAGAGTCGGCCACTGTGAATACCAAGTGCTGCTTCCTCTCGCATGCCGGTCCCGGTATTAGTTGCTCGACGGGATTTCGGGATTTTGATTGTGAATGAAACGGAGAATTTTTGACTTTTTGTGGTTAATCTGATAAGCGAATTAGTATCGAATTTTATCAAGCTTGGTAAAAATGAATCAATATGTCATGGGAAGTGAGGATAGACTTGGTGAAAGAGGCTATTCAGTTGGCAAAAAAGATAAAAGAATTTTATCCTTTACGCATACGTGACTTTTTGAAGTTTATTTTAATATTTCGTACTATTTAGTATATAAAATTTTGACAATTATACCTAATTATGCAAGTATATAAATATTGGTACAAGCTTTTTTTTGAGGGGTTTAGTTGCGAAGAAAACTCATATATCAAATTTAATCTTAAGAGTATTTAGAAATGCAGTAGTTAAAAAAATATCTGACCAGAAAAAGATTATCATTACAGACCAGATTGAAAATAATATATATAGATATCACGAAGAAGACAATATTTTTTACTCATGTGCTCTTCTATTCGCACTATAAAAAGAATGAATGAAAAATTTATACTTCCACGTGTTGCAAGATTGTAGTTATTAGAGAATAAGTCAGAGGAGTATATTGTATATATTCTCTATTCCGCGTTGGTTCATGATTGCGGGAGAGTGAGAGTACTAGACGGTCGAGATAAAGCGGCCACAAGGTGACGTGTATTCTGCAACAGCTACAATGAGAGAGGAGAGCAAGAGCGAGAGTTATTTGCGGCCCACAAGAGCCCAGCCCGCTAAAGTTTATGCATCACAATAATGAGGAACTGGTCGAACGAAACTGTTAATATCCATGATGTATAGCCACTGCCTGATCGAACTGTAGCTGGGTATTGTTGTTTATTTCTAAGTGGTTTCAATAATTTATAAATCTGCATAATTGGTATAATGCGCTTGTAGCTTTAAGCATTAATGAAAGCTTAAACTTTATACATTTGATAAATAGAATGATTAAAATCATTATAACTTTGGTTATTTCAAATTATAGTAATATAATAATATTTATACCTAAATTCGTTTAGCTAGGATTTAATATTTGATAAATTCTGAATTAAATTGAATTATTCATTGCCTATAAGAATTATTTGTTGTAAAATATATTAACATTTTTCTTTTTCTGCATTTTAATTTAATTAAATTTAAATTTTAAAATTTTTTAAATTGATATAATTAAAAAAAATTACAAATACTCTCATCTCAAATTAATAATTTATACACGTTATATATGCATATCTAAATTGGTGTTAAAAGTTGTTAAATATGTGAAAAGTATTTTCAGCTGATTGATGTTTTTATGCGTTTATAAGTTTTCAGAAATATGTGTTTTCCTCTTTTGATGAATTAATTTTATAATGACATTAATTTATTGTTATAAGAGCAGTAAAACATTAATCACTGCTTTAATTGACATTAATTTAATGTTATAAAACAGTTGATTGAATATAGATAGAAGTTTATATCTATATTAAAATGCAAAAAAAGTAGTTTAAGATTCAAAACAAGAAGCAAAATATACTAAATTTAAAAATTTAATACTATATAAACATTATCAAAAAGTAAAAAAAATTCTAGAGTTCGGAATACCTAGCTCTTAATTTGTTACGGATGGTTCATTGACTCTTCTTACTAACTCTTTCACTGTCCACGCGCATTCTCGTTACCAGTACGAATTTTTCGCTAAATCGTAGGCGGGGTATATTTCCTTTTTCCGGGGTAGCCATTTCACATCCGCACCGCTAGTGAACGATTCGAGCGCAATCCTTGAAGTATTAGCTCTGACGCAGCGGTTCCGCCATAATTATTGGCATCTATTCAGGTGCAAACTGTACTGGCCTTTTCCAAGCCAAAATCCGACAGCATTAAAGGCCTTCTTCTATTCACGAAACTTCATTTACGTGGGTATATTCATCATTCCCACTCTGCGTCGACACTCAAATCTCACCAGGATTCAGGAATCATCGCATTGATTTTTCTTCTTTCATAAAATATTTCGACTATGCTTTAATAAAAATTGATTTTATGTGTTATTTTTTTTTTTAAACAATACTTTGTTTTATGATGATTTGTAAAGTTTGAATTAAATTAATGAATGATGTAATAAAATTTTGATAGTTTTTTTTATGTCTTACAAAAACAAATAAATTATTTAGTTTTCATATAAATAGTTTAAAAACGTTAATAATTCTAGTTAAAATTAATAATAACTTGCTTTACGTGGAAAGTTGGAACTTATGCAACAATGCAGATTATTCAGGGCATTTCATTTTAATTGACACGCGCTAATATCTTCTTGAAATATGGTTTTAAGATCAAATAACTCAGATGAAAGTTGCAGGGATTACAGAAAGATTTCTAATGGTGGCTCTGTATTTGTCAATGGAGGCTATCTGCGAATGATTTTTAACATCTTTTGCACTATCTAGACTAAAAATTCATTTTAGATTTTATAGTTTAATTATTTCGATTATTTCGATTAGCCCGATTATCCCTATTAGGTAGAATATATTTTTAAAAAGTCAAGATTGTTTTTTAAGAAATTTTTAACCACGAATTTAATGATGACCTTAAGATTGATCTTTAAGGTTAATTTTTTTTATTTTTTTTTATTTTTTTTTAATGAAAACCCCAACTTTTGTCACCAACAATCAAAAAAGCAAATACCTTTAATTTCAAATATATACTTTATAGTTAAAGGATGACGTATGAGGTCAATTGCAGGTCATTCAAACTTCACTAAAATTTATGTTAAGTTAATGGTTTCGCTTTGTATTTTCCGAGATCAGACGTTTTTGAAAAAGGTCAAAATCATTTTTGGAGCAATTTTTTTCGATTTTTACATTTAGTTATACCCAGAAACAATTACGAGGAAGTAGTAAAATCTATTCCATTTGAGATGCTAGAATTATGTGATTCCCCTGGCCCTTACAATTGTGCTGCTTGAGTAACAATCGGGACTTCAGTTAATCTATCACTTCGATACATGAGAGTGCAAGAGGACTGATGCTAATTAAATACCTCGATCGTAATGGGTAATGGAACTCACCTAAACGCAGTATCACGAAGAAGACAGATTTTATCATGTTTATGTCGTTGTTTCTGAGTATAACGCTAAAAGAAGAAATAAACATGACCATGACAAATCATCGAAATTTGGGTTCAAAATTGTTATAAGAATGACCTTGACCTATTTCACAAACACCTGATCTAGGTATATACAGGTCGGTCCCATTAAACTAATCTAAACCTCGTTCAATTTTAAATGATCATTAACTGTATTAAAGGTTCTTAAACTGCAACTGTAATACATATTTTGAGGTTAAATTTTTCGTTCTTTCGATAACCGGTGTCAAAAGTAGAGGTTATTATTTGTAAAATAAAAGTTGACCTTGAAGGTTAAGCGTGAAGTAAAATTCAAAGCCATCATTGTTATTCTCGAATATTATTCTTTGACTTCTTTCTAAAATATTCTCTCTAAAAAACTTACTCAGGTGTATCAACATTTTTTAGACATCACTTACTTATACTTTTGAACAATATTTATTTATAATATTATAAAGTAGTAATGTGAAGTTTTTTCTTACTTCTTATTTATAATTTAATATGCTGAGAAGTCGCGTCGTTCTTACTTTTGCGTTTACTTTGCATTAACAAATTAAACCCTACTAACCAAACGCGGTGGTATAATCTAGTTCTTGAAAAAAAAAATTATTTTTTTTTAAAATACTTGGGTTCTTAAAAATTTAATCTTAAAAATTAAATATTTTTAAAGATTGTAATTTATACTATATTTTGTAAATTAACAGTTAAAAGTGATCGATTTTGTTATACTACTCAATTTTATTGGATAGTTAAAAAATCAATTGCCGTCAGTTAAATTATACAATGACAACATTTCCGGAAAAAAGTCTTTTGAAAGGTCTGAAAGTCAAACACTTTTGAGCGCTTAGAGGCGAGGAAATCAGGGTCGCTTAGGGTCAAAAGGCCGCGTGTAAGCCGCGATGATCCTAGAAAAACAAGCGCGAGCGTGTTCCGGTAGAACAAGAAGAGGGAATGAGACGCTGCAGGGTAGAGCGTCACGTCCTTTCGGTGTGCACGCTTACCTTCCTCTAACTACCTCAGCCCCTCTCTCTCTCTCTCTCTCTATCTCTCGCTCTCTTTCTCTCTCCCGCTTTACACATCAGGCTTGCTGCTGCACTGCACAGTAATTTTGCCAAAGAGGGAGAGAGAGAACGCCGCGTAATCATCGCGGGCAAGTCAGCGGAGCGTGAAACGCGTCATAACAGAGTATGTGTGTGTGTGAGTGAGAGTCGATGGTCGCTCCATGCCAGCGTTGGGCCCGTGTGCCATAGACTTGCCTATCGTGTAGCTTTTGCGTCATAGCAGTAGCAGCGGCAGCGGCGGCGGCGGCAGCAGCAGCACGCTCGAGCAAGTTTTCGCGCGGATTAAATTTGTCGCGGGCGCTCGCTCAAAAGGTAAGCCCTAGTTGCCAGAGCCTGTCTACGCCCCCGCAGCTCGCTCAGCCACCCTTTTGCGCTTACCCGCACCTCTCGTGTTTTGCCGCAGCGTGCGTGCGCAAGCTCGAACACACTTGATTCCTGACGAGGCTCGCTCGACCCTGACGAGCGTGATTAGCGCTACCCTATACGCTTTCTCACTCTCTCGCTCTCTCCGTATACGTGTGCAAAAGCTCGATAAGCCCAGACTTACCGCGCCCAGCGCTGTGCTTGATGCGCTACAAGACAGGTACACTCGCTGCAGAAATTAAGATTGGACGTAGGCGCATGCTCGGACGTTGCGAGGCTGCAGTATACGTGGGACCGTGATTGGGCTTTGGCTGAAGCTGCTTGCGGCTATGTAAGATAAACGCTGCGAATGAAGATGATCGTTGTATTAATATGGTGGATGTGTTCTTAATTTTTAAAACAGTATATTATTCTTTTTTATTTTCAACGTTAATTACGTTTTGTGAAATTTTAAAACTTGTCACGTTGTATAATGAAACAGTAGCGTACATATTAATGATGTATATTTTAGTAAAAATTAATGGATAAGCCAGTAAACACTTCATTTATTATTAATTATAATATAAAAGTCACATTTATCACTTTAGTGTCTAGCGCATCTAAAATACTTTTAGTGTTATTATTTGAAAAACATACAATTTTCAAAAGATTTAATATATATGTATTGTAAAAAAAAGCAAGTAGTATTATAGTAAATTATAAATAACGTCTATATTGCTTTGAAGCAGATTAGTTAACATAAATATTTATTTATTCAGTTTATTTTAATATTGATGAAACTTTACCTAAATTTGTATACGAAGCATATCCTGATATATATTATTGACACTATACAAGATAACGAATTAAAATCTTTTAGTTTTTTCCAGTAAAAGTTTCTACATACTCTCTGATAATTTCTTTTAAGAAAAGTAAAGACTTACTAATAAAATCTCAAAACGTTAAAGGAGATTCAATTTAAATTTTACTCACTCAAAAAATTAGAAACAATTTTATTTTTCCAAAAAGTTAAAGAATGAATTCAAATCACCAAATGGTATAATAGAATATATGTATATAATTATCATTTTTGAGATTAATTTTATTAAAACTATGAAACGATGCCACTTTTAGACATAAAAAACTCATTTATTGGTTTTATTTTCAATATCTTGTAAGCATACTAATATAAATAAATGAACGACACGCCTATTATTAGAAATATTTTAAAAGTACATATTATGTTTCGATGCTGCTGTAAATAATCCGCCCACGAAACGAACGCAAATATTTTGAAAATACAGAGAGTGAGCAGAGGAAAATCACGATTTGGCACGTAGCTTTTTACAATCGATTTCTCGCGCTGTTGTTGGGCTAGACTAAATGCTACACAATCTCTCTCTCTCTCTCTCTCTCTCTCTCTCTCTCTCTCACTCCCACCTCCTCTCCTGCTCTTTCTCTCGGCGTATCTAGTCGAACGATCGATATTTGCATTTCGGTCTCGCGTCCGTTTACGATTGGAATGTCAAAATAAACTTCGGCCTAACGTATTATCCTGATCCATCATTTCATAAACAAAAAAAATGTATTAAAGCAAGCTTCGAGAGCCGCAAGTCCTTTGTGTCAGCATGATTAATCCGGCCAAAGAATATAATTAGCACAGCTAAAGAGGCCCTAATATTACAAAGGATCATCTTGACTTTGCGAAAGCGCGCGCTTGAAGACCGCTAACAGACCGCGGGTCGACTTGTTGATGAAGAAGAACGTCTTATCTCGAGTCGCACAAGGACTCAGCACTTCAACGCGGCTTTAAGCTTGGTTCTGTCGTTTTTTTCCATCTTCAAAACTAAGAGCCGCCATTTAAAGTAAAGCTTAAAGTACCCGTATATCTATTCGCTCACTATCGGGTAAAATTTACGGGTAAAACTTATACACATGGTTGCGGGTACTTATATAAGTCGGTTACATATAGCACTTGATAGATTCATTAATAAAAAATTACATAATGATTATATTAAAAAGTACTTCCAATATTTCAAGATAAAGGAAATTAAAGAAGAAAAATTAAATGATATGAGTAACCACATGAAATGGAACACGGCTACCCGTAATGTGAAAAACGTGCAAGTAAGTTAAAGACAGGTAGATACGCACACGCGTAGAGCGGAAGAGATACTCTTCATTCAAGCGCGTCAAGTGACTGCAGCCTCCAGGGCTAGGCGAGCTTGCAACGAAAAGCTCCGGCGTGCATCTATCTCCCTCAGCGCTTGGGCCCCTACCGGGAGCTTCAGCCCCGGGAAACTAACGCGCTGGTGGGGACCACTTAGCAGCCGCTGGCGGCCGGCCAAACGCTGGCAATCCCCGGCTCTCTCTCTCTCTCTCTCACTCTCTGCACACCTGGCCGACTTCCGCCATTAATAGATTATCCGCTAAGCATTCGTCTTAGTCGCCGCGTCGTCAGCGTCTTTACGCCCTCCTCCCTAGCCCCCTTTGATGGTGGAGGGAGCTTAGCGCCGCGCAGCGTCGGGGGAAAAATATATTCTCGGGATCACGCGAAGCTCCGATTAATGCCGGGATGCGCAGCGATGTAAACAATAAAACGCAAATGCGCTTTCTTTTCTTGCCTCTCGATCGCTCGCGATCCTTCATTTTCTTACTAGATGAAGAAAAATCTCTTTCACTCTCTCACTTTGGGAGGAGTGCTATATAATCTGGCTTGGTTATGCCTTGCCACGCGTCCACGGCGCGCACGCAAAGTAAATCAATACTAGCCGCGCCGTGTGGAAAACGATGACAAGAGAGACGTATATATATGCGCCCAGGTATAGAGTCAAAGGTGGTCGAGTAGCGCTGCTTAATAACTTCTCTTAAAAAATCACACGGCCCTACACCTGTTGCTGCTTGCTTAAGAGTAACAGCAAAAATCGGCCTTTTCGCTCGATTCTTTTAAGACCTGGAGATAGTCGAGCTTTGAGCAAAATTAAGGAAAGAGAAACTTTTGTTGCAAGAGAGTATTTTAGCCCGCGTTCGGCTGGGCTACGCGATAATAAATGTGGACAGGATGAAATAGTTCCGAAGAAGTGGGAATGCGTCTTCTCTGAATTTAAATTTAAAAGTTTCAGTTCGCCGGGAATGCAGTGGATAAATTTTTTTTCTTGCCCATGTTGATGAAAAATGATTCTTTTGAATAAGTAACTGTTTTTAACACA
>UELX01004011.1:0-20137 GCA_900480035.1 Eupelmus urozonus
TTGTATTTTTAATGTAATTCAGTTTTCAAAAATTAATAAATTGGGTTTTTTATGCCTTTAAGGCTTTTTCCCAAAGATTCGCATTTTTCTGTATATAAAAAGGTAATCTACGAATTTTTAAAATTAACCTAAAAAATAATAAAAATAAAAAAGAGAATTCAGCTCTTCATGCCAATAGGGCATAATAGCCTTTTTAAAATTATTCATGGTGCCTCCTGTGAAATATGATTTCCTCACTGATATCTGATTTCTTCACTCTTTATCGAAAACACGAGTAATGCTGCAAGCCTATGAAGACGTGTGTGCGTTGCATTCAGAACGAGCGGGCTAAATCACAGAGATTTTCAAGAACAACAGCAACTTTTTTTTTTCTTCCAAGGGTTATCAGCTCAAGGCTATGTACCCAACATCAGCAACTTCAACATCGCTGCGGCTGCTCTCACCTACGTTCCAGGAAGCCTCACCGTCGAACTGATCTCCGAATCCTGGGATTTTAAGGTAGATAAGTTTTCTTTTTGGTTAAAAACGGATATACAATGCGTGTCAAAACTATAAAACCACTGTGAAATTTTTCATTTAAATGCGTGTATTTTCGATCATCTTTAAAATCACGTAACTTTGAAAAGAAATGTCGGACAAAAACCACTCAACGGCTACCTTCTTTTAATTTCGTTCTCTTCAAAATAATGTGTATGAATTTTTTGAAAAATTACTTATTCATAGCCCACGAGTGTGCCATAACTATAAAACCACGTTAATTAAAAAATCTCCCTTATAAATTAAAGTTAATTTTTATAATATTTTTCAATCGTCTATCGCCGCTTTCCTAGCAACATTTAGAAAAAAAATGGTTTCTAGATAATTAAATCTACTTTAATTTGCTTTTTATCATTTTTTTCTACGACATTTCCTACTAAAGTTTAATGATTTTGAAGATGATCGAAAATACACGTTTTTAAATGGAAAATTTCATGGTGGTTCTATAGTTTTGACAAGCAGTGTATATTGATCATTTGAACAATAAATTTTGTCTTTTCATCCTCTTTTCTATCTTATCGTTGCATGTATTGTATTTCATTCTAACCACAAATTGAATTCTTTCGAATTTTCCTTTCGGATCTTTTTTCTTTGAGGTGTTTCATCTTGTTGAGTCTTGATATTAGTAGCGTGATTATTTAATAATTTCATAACATTCTAAAGTCAAGGCTTAAAAGTTTTATATACTAGTGCAATAAATAAATTCTGTCAACATATTGAAAATTCAACCCTAAAAAGTGTAAATACAAACGTTAATAATAGAAACAACAAAATAAATAGAACGATAATATTTATAAGAAATAATCATTTTCATATTGATTAAATTATGAATATACAAATACAGAATGTAAAATACAGAATAAAAGAAGGAAACATTTAGAATTTAAAAGATCAAAAATAGTATATTGTTCAACTAGGGAGGAAAGTTGGCTTTTTCTAACGAGAGGCCGAAGGCGCCCTAGTAGACATACGTACTTTTACAATTACGAAAGTCATGAATAGGGTGGTTGTTAAATCCTCCGAAACGTTGACAAGTTGAATTGTAAAATAAATACCACCGTGGTTCGCAAAGATCAAAAAGAGGAAAAGTTTTTTCTCCTTATCTCCTAAAAAATCCATATAAATAAAAAAAAGTAAGTACAACGCCAAATTTTCCCATCTGAAATAACTGCTATTCCCGAAGATAAATAGGGATAATTCATAAATATTCATAAATTAGCAAAAATATCGCAAAATATCATGAAAACGACATCAAATCGAGGAAAACTCGTAAAAATGTCGAAAAATAACGTAAAATTCCTGAAAATAAAACAGCCTTAATTTTATTAGATAGAACATCGGTATAGGTAGCCCAAATTTAGGAACCCATAGATCAGAATGGGCAGCACTAACATTTTGTACAAATGAACTATCGCCGGCATCGGTTAAATCGGAAGTAGCTAATGAAACCAATAAGATTATACCTATGACTTGGAAACTAAAACGTTTTACGTTAAGCAAACACGTTAGCAAAAACGTTTTTAAACGTTTTTGTTTTTGATTTAACGTAATTATCATTTGTATGACTATAGAATATAATAGAACTCCAAGATCTTTAATAAACGTTCACCCTGACGAGATTCTCATTGATAATTGAGTAATCGGATGAGAATAGAAGTTTACATTTATAAAAAGAGATTATTTGACATTTACTTATGTTCAGAGACAATCCATTCCTTCTCTATACTACTCAGTCAAAGCATCAATACGCTTAGGAATTTTTATAACTGGCGCTGTACTTTTGTTTATTTTAATGACATTAAAATTGTAAAACATGTGGAGGCAACTGACTTAGCTAATATATAATAAATACTTGCACAAAATGTTTGAAGCAAAGAGAATTAGTTAAAAAATATGAAAAGTAGCTTCGCGGCGTCTTCCTCCTCTCATAATTACAAACAATACAAAAGCGGCAAGTAATTTAAATAAAATGAATTCCATCGTATAAGATGCCAGCGCATCAGAGCATTGTTACAAAAACAATTGGCACATGCCACTCGAATTCCCATCAGCGCGCGCCGTTTAAGGGGATGTTTCTATAAACGGTAACCGCCGCGAGTACAAGCGTTGCGCGCTTTGCAGGAACCTGCTGTGCCGACCATGATATTTTTCTCTCTCCTTCCCATCTGTGTGTGCCTTCCTAGAGGCAAAACGCAAAAGGCAAGCATATAGAGCTGCACGCACACACGACACTGGCCGCGCTGCACAAAAGGAAAAAGTCGGAGCGCGCAGCGCTCACGCATGTGCAGAAGTAGACAGAGATGGCCGATGCATGTATATATAGTTACGATGTAACACGCACAGCCATATATATATAGTAGGTACACAACCGGTGGACGACGACAATCTAGAGCCGATAGAGGAAATAAAAGAAACCAGACGGCAGACACACATCCTGCATCCGTCCCGCAAGTATATACGCATATATACACGCACGGTGTCACTTACAAAAGTGCAAGTCGAGGCGACAAGTAGCTAACCGGACTTGTATATAGTAGTGCTGCCGCTCAACAATTCTCTCGGCAACTAAATAATCGACGTCAAAGGCGCGAGAGCCTGAGAGAGTCAGACGGAGAGAGAGAGAGAGAGAGAGAAAGAGCTGCTGCTGTCAAATATGGCGAGCAGCAGCAGCAGTTGGTACAGCCGCCGTCGCGCTGGGCTGCAGCCGCCGCCGCCACCGTATACGAGCCAAGAGTGAGACAGTGGCGAGAGACAGAGAGAGAGAGAGAGAGAGAGAACTACTATATGCGAAAGGGGATCCGCGCGGCACAGCAGAAAGGAAAGAGAGAGAGAGAGAGAGAGAGACATAGAGTGCATATACATTCAAGTGTGTACAGCAGCCGCGGCATTATTACAGTGTGTGTGAGAGACTGAGAGTGCGCGCGCGGACGACGAGGGGAGCTCTCTCTCTCTCTCACTATCAACGTACAGAGAGAGAGTGTGTGGCGAGGGAGAGACCGGAATATGCGGCTCCTCGCTCTCGGCCGTCGTCGTCGTCGTCGTCCCCGCGGCCGCTGCAGCCCCGACAGCACCCATTGACACACACGCGAGCTCTCCCTATATATATACAACCAAGAGAGAGAGAGAGGCAGAGCAAGAGAGAGAGAGAAAGAGAAGAACGGGAGCACTGTGTGTGCGCGAGAGGAGAGCGCTGTGCAGCCACACCAAAAAACTCGTCGTCGACGTCTTCGTCAACGTCCCGCCGCCCAACGAGCGAGACGGAGCGAGAAAGCGAATGAGCGTGCGGGAGGGACGACGAGGTCGATCCTGAGCCGGAGGAGGGCCGCCCTGCAATATGTGACGAGCCGCGGCCCGATATATTAAACAGAGCTGTGCGAGGTGTTTCGCGCGTGCTTGTGCAAGTGTGCGAGAGAGAGAGAGAGAGGACGGCGCGCCGAGGGGGATTATGGGGGTGCTGCCGCTGATGCGCCAAGGGGAACGGTAATCGGAGATGAACGATGGGTGCTCAACAGACCAAGGACAGAGTCATTCCGCCGGGGACTGTCGTCAGGCAGACGAGGAAGCAGCCCAGGAACCCCAAGGACTCGCGTGCCATGGGCTCCAACATCTTCACAGAGCACAGCGGTAATATGTCAATCTCTGATCTAGAGCTAGCTCACTGGCTGGGATGATCCTTGACTCTTTCGGATGTTGGCTTCAGCTTGCTTCTAGTCTCTGCTTAATTTCTCTCTTTAAGTGGCTTCGGTGTTGATTAAATATCGTTACAAGTCTTGTGATTGACAGTCGACGAACTGTCTTAGCTAGTCGAGAGCATCATTTGTTTGAATTGAGAGGAATTCCTAGGTGTACGGTGCTATAATGCCTTTTCTATGGCCGTAGGCTTATATCATATTAAGGGCTTTGCTTCTGCTTTGCTTCCTTTAATCAATGATGTGGAATTAGTAGCACAAAAGATTAGTTGAGCTTTGTAGACTTTTCTTTGTAATTAATACATCCATGCACTTTGTTTCATGCAACTAATGATCAACTGCAGTAGAATGTAATTATTACTAAATACAATTTACCTCAGGCAAGTTACATTTAGTTTCCAGTATGCTGGTATTATTGATTACAAGCAGATCAAATTATACAAAATAATAACACATAGTGTTTGAAGTAAATAAAGAAAAATTTGTTTTTTTTAAATTATTTATTACTTTCAAATATAACATATGCGCTTTAAATTTGAATTATTATTCTTAAAATTTTAAATTTTATCTTAATGATATCTCTAAGAGTTAGGATCAAAAACTTGTTCAACAACACTAATAGAAGTACATATTTGTAAAAAACCACATTATCTTTTTATAAGATGATTCATGTTTACCTTGATTAATTCACTTTACAATTCAATGTGCTAAGTGTTTTGTTTTTAGAAATTGCTTTCTCAATCAGTGATTGTTAGAGCAATGTTAGTCATTGATTTTCTTAAAGTACAGTCAGAAGTTTAGTGTACTTGTAAAAAAATATAAATTTTTGTGTTATATTGAAATAAAAAATTTTATTTTTTATTTTCTATTTTTATGCATATAAGTTATAAATTTATATTGAAATATTATTTCTTCAATTCTAAAATTAAAGGTAATAAATTAATATTCAATACAATTATTTAATTGTACCAATATATTTTAAATGTCATCAAATCTCATTAATTATTTTTATTAATAGAGAAATAATAGAGAAATTTTTATTCTAATAAAAGTTTTGATAACATTTCTATTTCAAGTGACTGGCATTGTACACTACTGAGAAAATTAGTTATGCACGTGGCTTCTTCCGTACATCTCAGTTATAGCTTTTTCCGTTTTACTTTGTTCTTCCTTTCTTGCACATTTAATTATGGAGTCAGATGTATGCGAATCACGAATGTTCCACGTTTGATTCTTTGACTTTTTTCAAATGAGTCACTCACAGCTGTTCATCATAGGATTGTCTAATAGCTACTTACATGCTAAGATTATAGATTTGCATTAAATATATTTTTCAAATTTTTTTGCAAAATAAATTATTGCATAAAAATTTACTTGTATTCAAAAGTAAAAATTTTAATTTTAAGACAATTATTTAACAATAAACTGTTTATTAAAAAATTGTAATCAGAAAATAAAGTATTTTAATCTTGGATTTATGAATAAATAAATGATGAATGAGTTGATATTAAAAGATTAGATAGCAGTTTTCACAGGCTTAAAGTAATTAATAGATTTTGTAGATTTTCTAAGAAACAAATAAGAACATACATTTTTTGAAGTATGTACACAATGATGATGATAAAAATGATAAAATAAAAATAATGTGCTCCTCATTTAGAAAAGATTACATATTAGATTGATAAAGTATTTATAAATTTTTAATATTTCAATAAAGAAAATAAATTTTGTCAGTACAGAACACTTAATGTATTTCTTTTCACATAGAAGCATTACTTCAAAGCAGACCACTTCCACACATACCAGCTTTACCAGAGGGTGACCCACCAAGTGGTTCCAGTGTTCAGTCTATTTCGCAGCAGCCTAATTTAGATCAGCATGTCTCTGTGACAAGCAGTGGTCTTCTTGAAGCTGCAAATAGGTTTGCAATTATCAATTATTTATTTACGGGCAAGACTATTATGCCAACAATTTTTTAATTTAACGCATAAAATTTATTTATTGTTATAGATGGACTAGTAAAGAAAATCTCTTAGCACAAGAGGAAGATGATCCACAACTTTTTGTTGCTTTATATGATTTTCAAGCTGGTGGAGAAAATCAGCTGGGTTTAAAGAAAGGTATAAAAACTTATAATCTTATATACAATAAATTAGTATATTGTTAATAAATATATTAATGTATTAATATCAATACAAATTTATTTATTATTTTTTTGAAATGTATTTTGAAATTATTGACACAAAAACAAAAACTACGTATAACTTATAAACCAAATACAATAATAAAGCCTTGAAAAAAATATATTAAAATTTTGTAAAATAATATTATAAAATTTTGTTGTCTAATATAAATTTATTTACAAAATAAGTTAATTATTGTGTAATTTAACATGTAATAAAGTTACTTATTATTCTATATGATATTAAATGGATAGAAATAGTACAAGTCTGTTATTGAGTCTGGTTTTCTATAAATACTTTTATATGTAGTAGGATTTTCTCATAAATATTTATAAAAAGTAAAAAATTATAGATGGCTGCTTTATCATATTATATTTAGTATTTTAATAAAGCAATATTTTGATAATAGGTGAGCAAGTTCGCATTTTGAGTTACAACAAAAGTGGAGAGTGGTGTGAAGCTCACTCCAGCAGTGGTCAAGTTGGCTGGGTGCCATCGAACTATGTGACTCCAGTTAACTCTCTAGAAAAACATTCCTGGTATCATGGTAGGATATCGAGAAATGCTGCTGAATATCTCTTAAGTTCCGGCATTAACGGAAGTTTCCTTGTTCGCGAATCGGAAAGTAGCCCGGGGCAGCGTAGTATTTCGTTGCGTTATGAAGGACGAGTGTATCACTATAGAATTAATGAAGA
This sequence comes from Eupelmus urozonus, assembly GCA_900480035.1. NCBI lineage: Eukaryota > Metazoa > Arthropoda > Insecta > Hymenoptera > Eupelmidae > Eupelmus > Eupelmus urozonus. The sequence goes on from UELX01004011.1 coordinate 7,105, forward strand.
TAATGAAGGAAAGGTAAAAACAATGAATGAGATATTTTTCTATTGCAATGCGAACAATTTAACTTTGATAAATTACTTTACAGATGTATGTTACAACGGAGAGCATTTTTAATACATTAGCAGAATTGGTTCATCATCATTCCATGCTTGCAGATGGTCTTATTACACAGCTTTTATATCCAGCACCAAAGCGTAACAAACCAACAGTTTTTCCTCTTAGTCCAGGTATTAATTAATTTTCGAATTAAATTATATTATTCTTTTAATTAAATTTATTTTAATTGAGAAGAAATTAAATATTTATATTAAACTTTGTTACAGAACCTGACGAATGGGAGATTAATAGGACTGATATTGTTATGAGACATAAGCTAGGTGGAGGGCAATATGGTGATGTATATGAAGCTGTTTGGAAAAGATATAATATGACAGTTGCAGTGAAAACTCTAAAAGTAATGATTAGTTTTATTATATTTTTATTTACCTATTTAAATTAAAGTATCACAAAATTAAAAGAATGATTTTTTTTTTAAATAATTTAGGAGGATACTATGGCATTAAAAGATTTTCTAGAAGAAGCAGCGATTATGAAGGAGATGAAACATAGGAATTTAGTACAATTAATAGGCGTATGTACAAGAGAGCCACCTTTTTATATTATAACGGAATTTATGAGCAAAGGGAATCTGTTAGATTATTTGCGTAATGAAAGCAAACACCAAATCAATGCCGTTGTTTTAATGCATATGGCAACGCAAATTGCAAGTGGAATGAGTTATCTTGAAAGCCGAAACTTTATTCATAGGTAAAATTATTCGTTTTTACTTTGTATTTTGTTTACGTTAAATATATATTATTTATAATTGTTATTTTAACAGGGATTTAGCTGCAAGAAATTGTTTAGTTGGTGAAAGTCATTTGGTTAAAGTAGCTGATTTCGGATTGGCACGACTTATGAGGGATGATACATATACAGCACATGCTGGTGCAAAATTTCCAATCAAATGGACTGCTCCTGAGGGACTGGCCTACAACAAATTTTCTACAAAGGTAATTTCATAATAATATAAAATTGTATGAGATAAAAATATAAAATAAATAATAATTTAATATCAATTATTTCTAGTCTGATGTGTGGGCGTTTGGAATTCTTCTGTGGGAGATAGCAACTTACGGTATGTCGCCGTATCCTGGAGTTGATTTAACTGATGTGTACCACATGCTAGAAAAAGGTTACCGAATGGAATGTCCTCCTGGTTGTCCTCCTAAAGTTTATGAACTCATGCGGCAGTGCTGGCAGTGGTCTGCTTCTGACAGACCAACTTTTAAAGAAATTCATCATTCATTAGAAAATATGTTTCAAGAATCAAGCATCACAGAAGGTAAAAAGTAAAAGCTGAATTTAATAAAATTTTATATTACTTTATATTTTATTAAAATCTAAAATCTTATTTTACAGAGGTAGAAAAACAGTTACAAGGTAGTGGGGGACAAGTCCAGCTTTTGTCGTGTAATAAATCACAGACTGGTAGTTCAGGAAACATTCATGGACTTGTACTTGCAGCTGATCAGCATACATCAACAAATACTCAAGGTAAATTATCAAAACAAATACAAAATAGAAGAATCAAACCATTGTGCTATTTGTATATAATTTAATTTTTTAACAAACGTTAACTTTCAGAGTCTACAAGTTCAGTTACCAAGTTGAGTACTTTTATGGGAGGTCTTTCAAATAAGGGAAATAGTAGTATGGTACAAATGAGACGTTCAACAAATAAAAAGGGGAAGCAAGCACCCGCTCCACCAAAGCGTACAAGGTAAGCGTAATTTTGTGTTTATTGTCGAAACTTTGCTTAACGTTTTGAAGTACTAGATATTTGTAAGAAACTTTTTGGTAATTTGCAAGATACTATATAGATTGTCGTTTTATTTATTTTTTTATTTTGATACCTTGACTAGTTTCAAGTAATTTATAAAACCGTAAAAATGAATGGCCTCTTCCTTTTTTTATTTGCAGCCTTCTATCGTCGTGTAGTTCTTTTCGAGATTCTGCATATCAGGATCAGGATCATCAAAACGCGGATATGCCTAATGTCGCATTGCACGATGGCACTGATCTAAATGGTATTGACAAGATTTTTCAAGGTATTCCGTCACACGAATCAGTCAGATCTAACGGTATTTTTTGCACGTCCTGTTTTGAGTCTTCCCCTTAACCTACCCCCCCTTTCTCGAGTCATTTCATGTTTAGACTCATGATTTTTGCATTTTGCATCGTAATACTCGTGTGACATCCATGCTTCCAATGTCTGTGGGTCATTCTCTCCCTTCTAAGTAAGAATAAGTTTTTTATCGAACCGAATGCTATCACCATTGCATGTGCGAGTCGTGGCTACGCAAAATAATTTTGATTTTGTGCATCCATCTTGCCTTCAACCTGTAGCATTTACTCCTATGTCATGTACTTTTATCTATTTTATAAACTCGATCCAGACATTATTAATCGACCATTATGGACGTAGGTCGATAAGTGGTAAAATTCAAATTTTAATTTATATGCATGGCACATGTCCAAAGATAAGTATTTATTAAATTAGATTGGAAAGGTATTTGTACAAAACTATAAAATTAAATTACAAAAACTAAATGATAAAAATAATATAGATTTCCATTAATTTAATATTCTTAGAACTTTTAGCATATGCTTGGCCCTATATTATAATAGAATTTTAAATTAGATCAAAAGTAGATTATATTTATATAATTAAAATTTTTTATAATAATCTATTATTTTTAGATTATCATATTTTATTATAATTTTATAATATGTCTGGATCGCTTATATTTGGAAAACATCAATTTTACGCTTTAAACCCTGCTCTCATAACATTTTCAAGCAGTGTTACATGATTTTATTAACAGAATTAATCGCATCATCATATTTCATCTAACTTATGCTCCAGTTATTCGAAATTCCGCTTTCATGCTTTTAGGGTGTTCACTACACAAAACATCATTTTTCATACAACACAATTCGCGTCACGACTCGGCTTTCGAGAATGACCCAAACACGAGTATTCGATGATAAGAAAAATATTAACAGGATTGGGAAATTGCTATAGATATAACTACTCAAAAAAATAATTATAAAGCTTCGCTAATTCAGAAATGGAAATTTAAATATGAAGGAGCAATATCACTCAGTCCTGTCAATAAGGTAGTTAATAAAAAGCACAAAAAAATATATCCATTTGTTACTTTCCATTTTTCATACAAAGCTAACATAACTAATAGTATATTTAGAATCCTGAGGTTCATTTAAAACACTTTCATAATTATTTGAACACTTTTAAAGCTTTGCACTTTAGTTAAAAAGTAGAGCAGTTTTGAATTAATAATACAATCACACTGTATTTACATAGATATATAGTTTATAAAATTAATTTTGATAAATTATTTATGTTCACACTTCTTTTATAAGACATTATATACGCTTTTAAAAAGTGATATTTTAAGCAACTGAGTATTTTTTACTTTCTAAATGTTGAATAAAAATAGCACTATTAAAAAAAAAACATAATTCTATTATTAAACAAAACATTTAAATTAATTCATTGAGAATATTAGTCACTTTACACAATCCATTTAAAAGTAAATTCATCATTTAGCTCACACAACTTATAGAAAAAATGGACTTTTGGATCCAAAATATACTATCTTTTGTAAAAAGAAAAATCTTGAAAAATTCAAAATTTTAGAAACGTCGAACATGAATTTTCATTCAGCTTGACCCATGACAAAAAATACTGAAAAAAAAAGTCAGAGACGTGTGGCAATATAATACTCAAATTAATTGGCAAACTAAATAGAGTGGCACTCGACCATTCCTGATGAAAACTAAACGAAAAAATCTAGGGATGACACGTGATCTCGTGACAATGGCCACCCAGTCGAGTACTGGGGGAGGCTGGGACATGGAGCACGACGGCGAGGGCTCGCAGGGCGCAGCGGAGCCGAATTTCATTACCCAGCCGTCCAGTTCGCCGGAACCGCTATCCAACCATAAACAATTAAAAACACGCACCCACACGTCTAAGGATGCGCTGCCGCAGAAGGTATTCCGCCACCTCTAAGCAAATTAGGAATATCAGGATCGCTCGCGACGAGTCTGACCATAATGTTTTATTACACCCTTTTTGCTCGCGCTTTGCTGAAATTGTTACTTATCGCAACAGCTCCTTTTCTTTTTTTAGTGAACGAAATTCGCTTCTACGCCTTTTGCAGCCAGATGGTAAAAAGCATATAACACTGCTTGAACGCTAGTGTTGTTGAGACATTTCTTTTACACTCTTATTTAAAATTACAGACAATTTTTATTATTCAGTTTTCACTTCAATGGCACATTTACTTGTATATTGTTATAAAGAAAAATTTTGAAAAATATAAATGTTTTTTAATCATAAAAAAGAAAGTACTAGATATAGATATATTGTAATTTGCACATTAGTACTGATGTTTTCTTCAATATATTAGCGGAACTTGCTTTATTTTAAAAATTTCATATATACCAAAGAAGATTAATATTATTTTTATCAGTTTAAAATCATTGATTTTATCGCAGTGAATACACAGAGATTAGAATCTGAAATAAGAAAAAGGCAATATCAGCTTGATTCAAATATAATACATTCACATTATACATTCACAAGTTTTAGCATTTTCTTTAAACAAAACTGCTATCAATGACTTTATTAAAAAAAGCCTTAACTAAAACTGAATTAGAAAAGTAAAAATAGCAATGCTAAATCCAATTCTATCAATAATAAACGCAAAATTAAAACGTCCAACTAACCCATCAGTCCCCTCAGTCCGTCCAATTATCACTTTAGAACAAAACCTTTCTTTCAGCTGGTCCACGTGGGAGCCTTAGAGGTGCAAAATGTTAAGCGAGCCATCCACCGCTACGGCACCCTACCGAAGAACGCGAGAATCGGCGCCTACCTTGAATCTCTGCGCCAGAGCGGCATGCCGTCGAATCAGGACAACAGCAGCTCGCCCGTCTCGCCCTCGATGAGCAGCTCCATCACGGAACACCAGCCCCAGCAGGCGTCCGAGGCCCCGGCGAGCATCGGCTTGACCGACACCCAGCAGCATCGCTCGCTCTCGCCTCGTCAGAACAACTTGCGCAGTCAGCCGCAGATGACGCGGAGCAACTCCTCCAGCGGTGTGGTCAACACGTACCAGCCGCCCAACTCGCCGCGCAGTCGCAACGCGGTCGGCTCATCGCGCAAGAACAACAGCTCCGCGCTGCCGGAGACCAACAGTCTGCGCACCTTCCGCGTGCCGCCCAACACGTCGAGTTTCAGGACGGCTAGTCCGCCGAGGCCGGCCCAGCCGAGCCTCGCCGACCTCGAGTTTCCGCCCCCGCCGCTGGATTTGCCTCCGCCGCCGACGGAGCTGCTCAACTCTGGCGATCAGTGCGACCTGCTGCCGCCGATGTCCGTCTCGCCGGGCAGCCAGTCGCGCAATACCACGGGTTCGCTCTCGCCGTGCGGCCTTAGGAAAGCAGCCAGCACCGCCGGCTCTAAGCCTGAGCGACGCTCGAGGGAGGAGCCGGCCGAAGAGCAGGACGAGAGGAATAGCGATTTGCAGACGGCCGAGCCATCGGTGAAAGAGGCAAGCTCGCGATTCGGTGTTAATCTGAGGAGACGTGAGCAGCAGCAGCAGCAGCAAAAATCAAATGAACCCAAAGTGGCGGATGCTTGTGGCCAAACCTCGCCTCAAGACGAGACGACGGCGACGACTATTATGGCGCCACCGCCGCCTCCGCCTCCGCCACCTCCACCCCTGGAAAAGCCCGAAGAATATGTGGAAAATAACAGTGCGAGCAGTAATCTCGGTACTTTTTCCTCCAAACCCGGCATGAAGGAGATGCTCGAATTAAAGCTCATCAACGAGATCAAGCAAAGCTGCGAGATGAAGCCCACCGGTACTCTCAAACGTAGCAACTTCTCTAATAGCGCACCGCTGGATCCGGCTTCGCAGCTGCTGTCCGAGCTCTGCGCGAGCTTCAGCGTTGATCCGAGCAGGCAGAACGAATACGCAGAGCCAAGGGAACATCAGCAGCCACCTGCTGCTTCCCCGCTCGCTGAGCCGGCCGGTCTCGGTTTTAAGCTTAAGAAGGTCGAAAGGAGAACGAATCCTCCACCGCCAAAAGAGGAGAACTCGGATAGCCAGATTATTGATTTCAAGGCGAGGTTGCGGAAAGTTGATAATGCTATGGAAAAGTCGACTACGTGCATCGAGGACAAGAGTGGCAAAAAATCGGACGACGAGAAAACCAGCGGCACGGACTCTCTGGATTGCCCTGCAGACGAACAGTCGGATGACAAGAGAAGAAGTACTGGCAGCATTAGCAGTCTTAAAAAACTATGGGAGAATAAAGAGGTCACATCAGGCACCACTGGCGATTCAGGTAACGCCACTCAACCAGCTCCAACTAGTCCAAAGCTTGGTGGCGCAGCGCGAACTCCAGTTTCGAAACAAGAGCCATCTGGAGATCCGGGAGAGGATTCGCCAGAAGATTTAAGTGGTGCGTCGACGCGGAGCTCGACAACAAGTAAAGGCGATGCAAGACTGCAATGGCCGCCGCCGACGTCAACGGCGCCAGAGGTCGAGAAACCGCTGGTGCCGGCCAAGCCGACCAAGCCTCTCGTTGGGCCGGGCAAGCATTTTGGCTCGTCAATTTACGCGACGCCAAATTGCATCAAACCCGGCTCTGAAGAGGAACAGCAGTCTTCGCAAAAACAGGGCTCCGAATCGGGGACTGTCAAGACCAATATGGGTAAGCAAAGTATCCTTGAGATCTCGAATGTCATCGAGAACAGTATCGTCAACCTCAAGGGCAGTCCAAGCATAGTCATGGCCAGCTGGCTCCAACTATCCGACAAGGTCGGTTTGCTGCACGGTATGTGCACCAACTACGCTCAGGAAGCAACGATTCCGCCTCATGCCAAGTTTCAGTTTCGCGATGTTCTCTCGCGTCTGGAGCTGCAGGCTCGTCAGCTGAGAGCCGCCGGAACGCGCAATATCACCGAGAACACGAGGTTGCTGACGGACTTGCAGAACACGATAAAGGACGTGACCAACATGGTTCAGAGATAAAGGCGCGCCAAAGCTCGCAGTTGCGAATACACAAACACGAATACATCCACGAGATATTATTATGATTATTATTTTTATTACTATTATTACTGCGACTCTCACGCGCCCATCGACGAGAATCAAAAACAAAAACAAAAAAAAAGAAAATAGAGAAGGAGAGAGATAGATAGGAGAGCTAAAGAAGCAATCGCTCGGAATTTTTACTTTTCTTTTCCGTTTACTCGTAGGTTTCTAGCGAGAGAGGGTTAGAACTTATTAATAACTATATCACTCGACTCAAAGACGTTATTTTTTAAGTAAGAGAATAAAAAAACCATCGATCTAAGTCATTAGTAACGATGTCCGGAGAAAGAGAAAAGAAGAATGATGAAGAAGCAAAAAAAAATGTTTTTTAGCCTGCGACTTCAAACTACGCCGTAGAGACTGCTTCAACGGTATTTTTTAATTAAACAAAAATACAAAAAGCGAGAAAAACTCAGTATATTTGGATATCGCGGAATGAGTGCACGAGTGTAAGAGAACAAGTGTGTGAGATGGTTGTTTAGACTTTTTGATGAAAAAATATGAAGCTTGCCATCATCCTAGACTCCATAGCCCCCCTTTCCCCACCCTCTTAATCCTTGTATATCAATGCTCGAGCCTGATAATATATAAGGCTGCCATCCTAAACCTTTAACCCTAGTAAGAAAATCGAACAAAATACAAAACTTTATAAGCTCTAACTTTATGTACTGCGGTAAGCGTGGCTTTTACTGGGAATGACTGTCAAAATACTACGGCGAAGCCGCAAAAAAGCTAAAAGAACAAAAAAACAAAAAAAAAATACAAAAAATATAAAAACTATTTATTCTCCCAAGTTGCTTAAAGTATCGTACGTCGTCTTCATTCTTTCATCGAGTTTTATACATGGAACGTAAATACCGCTTAGTATACTATGCGCCAAGTCTTGGATTTAGATTATAAAAACAAAGTATATTTAAGTCATTTTATGTGTAATATGGGACAATATAACGATTTTGTATTTGTATAGACCGAGTCGGGCGACGACTGTACCGTAATTATACGCTTGCATAAATTATTCTCTCCTTTTTCCCTCGTAAAATCGGTAATGTGTAATTATTCCGAGTTTAAAAGAAAAGATTAAAAAAGTAAAACGCTACCGCAAATTGACGGTAAATGTTCTTCCACAGATTCATAAAAAAAAAATCTTGAATAGGATACGGCGTTTGATGTCTCGCATGCGATTGTTTTTTACTTTTCAGATAGAGAAAGAGAAGCAGCGTGAGAGTTGTCAAAATTCGTATTTAATACAAGATTTCGCGCTCGATATGCTTGCGGGATCGAATAGAGCCGGACGAATACTCACGATCACGATTATTGAAGTAAGAAAAGGAAAATTTTACCCTCCTTTGCACTGCCTGTTATTAAAATAATATTAGCGCATTTTACGTTGCGGACCTTGGGTTGACCGGTTTTTATTATTTGTTTTTCTTTAGTATCTGTGATAGAGCGACACCAATCCCATTTCGGCCTCTTTCGCCCTCGAAACAATTATGCTCGTCGGTGAGTGCATTTTATACAAAACAAATCATGTAGGGAAAAAAACAATAAATTATCATCCTCTTCATCAGTACGGAATATATTGTCGGCGAAGGTGGATACGAAATCTACGATTTTATGTAATGTGTATTATAGTAATTTTATGAATTATTTATGTCTGTATTTATTTTTTAATTTTTTCTCAGTGAAAAGTTTCGGCGCTGATCGATCGACCAACGTACTGACTCGCTAATACAAAATTTTAATATTGCTTTATACATTGATATCAAATTGAAAATAAAAATACTGATCAAATTACATAGTTTTTATCTTATTTATTAATTTCTTTGAAAATATTACAAAAATCTATACTTAAAAATAGTCCTTGATAAATAAGTAGTTGAAACTCTTGGCTTATGTCGAACTTTATGTTTGGTAAAAAAAATGTTTGTACATATTTTAATATTTAATACAAAAATATTTTAACTTTCTAGTGCTTCTTGTGTCCTGAAGCAATCGCTTACAATTTTCCATTTATCTCCTAATGCTGTTATAAGAAAGTTTTGATTGAAAGTTTTAGATGCTTTGTCTTGATATTTTACTTGACCACTAACTTTAACTAAAAATGTTAATTGACTAGCTACGGCAGGTCCTACAAAAGGAAAAAAGTTTATTTTAAGAAAGATCAAAAATAGCGATTATTACATTAGTTGCCCTGAATTTAGTAAATAATCAATATAGTAAGATAAATTTTATTACCTGTAATAGGTTGTGCATCTAAAGTGATAACGGAATGATCCGAAGCTGGTAATTCCGTCCAAAAACTTTGTATCTGATCTTTTCCTTCTATACCATTTCCATTCCAGATTAAGATAGCTGTATCCATGTACAATCTTGACATTAGCTGTTGCAATGAAATAAAAACTAATTAACATATAAGAAAAATAACAAAGTTTGCAATACATATGTATGTGACTTACATATCTTCGTTTATCTAAACTTTCATAATATAATTTTGTGAATTCTTCTGCTGTGCGACATGCCTGATCAATTTTGGCTCTTAGTTCCTGTAAAAAAAGTAGTTCATTTATTGTTAGATACCTTAGATATTCTGTATTATATTTACTCAAGATTTATTTATCATTCAACAGGCTTAATGAAGAGGAAGATATTTATATTTATATTTAATGAAACTAATTAATAATCTAAGTATTAATTTTATGCACAACATAGAATATTCTCTTGTATATATTTATTTGTGGGTATTTGAATTAGAAGATAGTATCGTTAATAAATCGTTTTTAAATAATTTTAAAACAGAGCGAGGTCTCAAAAATATTGTCATTTAAAAAATAGTATGTTTAACTTTTCAAACAAGTAAATATTATTTCTTTATAGCACTGAATCCAATTAAAACTTCGTTATATTTTTAGGCTATGTTTATGTTTGGTTATTTTGGAGTCGAAAATTTTAAAATACTATTATCAAAATTATTTGTATCCTTACCTCTTCCATTTTTTGAGATTATTCTGTTTTTATTCCAACGTAATTAAAGAAAATCAATGCAGTTACTTCACACATCAAATGATCAAACACTTGTTCCTCATAAAATATTATTTCTAAATAGTGGCCGCCCGCACCTCAAGCCGCAAATCGAAATGCCTTGCGCGTGGTGTAATGTGTAAACGACTATTAGTCGGGTATAGTGTTTACTCATAGATGTCACTTTGCGACCGCTTTCAGCGCCATCTACAAAGTAGGTGAAAACGAAATCAAAATAGATTCCAAAAGCAAGAAAAAATAGTCGCAGTTAATTATTTGTCTTTAAATTATGTAGCTTTATTTTCATAAAAATAAAGCTTTAATAATATTTTTAAATAAATTAGAAATAATACAATATTTATAATGTTTTTATTGATATAGTTGTAGATACCTTCTTGCAATAGTTTATTATATATAGATAGTTGACAAATCTGAACAATTAGAGTTTCAAATTATATCTTTCATGAGTAAAAATAAATAAATAAATAAATATAATTTAATTGTACAAGAAAATAACAAATTTAAAAAGTGTAAGGATTTGTAAAAAAATGTAAGAAAGTGTAAGATAATAAAAGGGGCACAGTATAGTACTTCTTTTTACAGAAGCATATCTGATAACAAATTCAACAAATTTTTTAATTTTTTTTTTCATTTTACAGTAACACATTTCTTCTCATTTTTCTGTAACTTTTGAACATTTGTTTTCGTTTTTCTTAAATTTCTTACATTTATTGTTTTCATTAGGGTATCCTCAATTCGTTGAAAGTATGTTTTATATATACCGGATATCAATTACATAAATATAAATTCTTGCAGTTGAATCAATATATCATTTTATTATATAAATGAAGAATATTATATCTATTTATTATTGTATTATTATCTTTAATTTATTGATAAGCAGATACACTGATAAGTAAAAAAATACGATTAGTATTAAAAAATATAAGTCTCCAGTCGTGTATACTTGCCCATTTTGTAAAAAGGTAGAAATACGTTTCACGCGCATACTTTTTACGAAAACAGTCCGTTTGTACAAAAATGTATTATTTATTAATCAATCATGAATTTCTTTAAATTATACTTTGTGATAATATACTAATCAATGTACAGTATAAAAATGACAAAATTATAATTTGCCAAAATAATATTATATTAATAGCACTCCAAAACTATAGTTTTAACGATTACTTCGAAAATGCATGACAAAAATATACATAAAAATAAAAACTCAAGAAAATCAGCTATAAATCTTCATGCAAAAAATTGCGAACTTCTCCACCCACGCATAATTACCTAACAAACAACGCCATAATTTTACAAAACGCTGTAAACAAAATTCACGCAATTTCGAATAAATTAAAATCCAGCCGCGATCTGCTGGAAAAGCTCCGAGCAATACGCGCGCTATATAGAAAGCCCACGCGCAACATAACGGAGAAATAATTGCAAATAAAAGAAAACAATGAGCGAGAGAGAGGGAAGAAGTGCGTCGATCGTTGCGACGTATCACCTATATACACCAGTTCACGAGATCAGTCCTATACATATATATATATATATGAAAGACAGAGCGAGAGCGCGCGCGAGATAAAACAGAGACGGAGGAAGAGCGCAGGAGAAAATAGTAGGTGCGCGCTGCGAGAAGCGCATAAGTAGTCAACGTATTATATGTAGAAAGAGAGAGCTGGAGAGAGACGTAATAATGAGCGCGCAACGCACACATTACGCGCTTTATATATACTTTCGCACATCTCTCAACACACGTATACGCGCTCAGCTGAATCGCAGGCTCTTCAGTCGCGTTCTGATGACAGACACATATACACTCTCTGTCCTATCCGTCGTTTTATACATTTTCCTGATGCGCTCGATCTTTCCCTGCTTTCTAGCCACCCTTCGATTCTTATATATCGATGTAATGCTGCTAGTGGATGTCGTCGCTCCTGCGTATACATACACAGCTACGTTATTGCGTTTAATCGCAGACATTCGCGCAATGCGCGATTGGAGCACGATTGGATACCTTCTGTGTTATGGCTGCTGCGAGTGTATTAAGTATATATGGGTTTGTTTCGTCGTTGGCGCGCGCGCACGCTGCATATGTATAGCGTTAAATGATGTGTATAGGCCAGTGCGCGCCCGCCGACTTTGCCTTTTTTCGGCGCATTATCCGTGTCTGTTTTTATTGACGGTCAGTGACGGCGTTTGGTGAACCGTCAGCGATTGTTGTTTCAAGTTCTCTCTCTAGATCCTTGTGCTTTTGTGTATAGATAGATAGAGCTTGTAAGCTTATTTCGAAAATGTTTTATTAATTTTTACAATTTTTAATATTTTTTGAAATTTTAGAATATTTTTTTATTGAATCGTGAATTAATAAAGCACTTTATAATCTACATTGAAATAGTTATGATTCTACATAGTCTCAATGAGGATTGTTTTTGATAGTTTTCGAAATATAAAGTACAATTTTCGATTTACTCCTCATAAGAAGTAAATTTCATAAAATCAAGAAATTTATCCTCATAAAGAGTAAAGTTTAAAATTTATTCCCTGTAAGAAGTTAATCTCGAAAAAAAAAAAAATCTTGACAAAAAATTTACTCCTTATAATATGGGGAACTCCTTATAATATGCGTAGATTTCACTTTTAAATAATTTATTACTAAAATTTTGTACATAAGTGTCTCTAATAATTATATTTTGAGTTTTTTTTTCGAAAAAGTAATCCATTGATTCTGTAGTGGTACTCTCAAGGAGCATTTTAAGCCCAACCTGATAAAAAT
>UELX01004012.1:0-20130 GCA_900480035.1 Eupelmus urozonus
CGGTCTGAAAATGGGCACTTTTAGCTCTCATTTTAGGTAGCAAAAAGCGCGAAAATCGTGCCTGTGTGACAAAAAATCACTTAATCGCATTTGTGTTGTAAACAACTATTTCCACACGGAGTGCGGGAAGTTCGTTTTCTCGCACGTTCGGTCGGCAACGCGTGCTTTAAAGCAAGCTTTCCGCATGTTATGTCAAAAAATTGCAGTTGCTATGCGATCTTAAATATTGACATTGACCTTTCTTTATCGTTGAAGTCTGTATCTATGTAAACAGCTTTGAAAATCACACGATAATAGTAATTTATGAGTCCATCAAAATCAAATAGAATCCATTGCTTTTAGTAAAAATTTTACTGGATTTCTATCTAGATGACGGTCAATAATTAAATTTTCAACTAATTTGTGACAGTGTTATGTCCTGGGATTTTTTGTCCACTGATTTTCTATGGTAACCAAAGTGAATATTAAATCTAATGTTTAAACTTCTAAATCATTTTGGGTCTTTGGAGAAAAGGCAAATAATATATCTTAAATGTATATAAACGTTAAAACTCACCATTGCCGGTAGCCGTCATCAAATCTGAGCCTATTTGCCTGAGTTTGCTGAAAGTTCGACCGCCGTCCTCCGACGCGGCGGCACTTGCACCAGCTTCTGGCTGCGTAGTGACCATCTAAAAAGCACAATCTTGTTTAGAATGTATTTAAAAGTAAAATAGTTACATACAACTTGAATATTTAATGGAAGACATCTTATTTGAATTTCACAGTAAAAGTAGTGCAATGAAATTAAATCTTTTGTTTTTCTATTTCAATAGAACAACATAAATAAAATAACTAATTTTCATAAATCATATAATTCATTACAAAAAAACAATCGAAGACGCAACATAACAAAATTTCCATTTATCCCACCAATTGCAAAGCCAAAATCTCACTCGCATCATTTATTTCTTCCACACACTCGCCCTCTTCAAGAATAAAGGTACATCTCAGCCCGCACCTCAAAGCAATGCACAAAAGATATCCGCCTACTTTCTTTCCTCAAGCCATCCACAATACGCCACCAACAGTCCAGATTCCAACCTTAGCCTACAATAGGCAAGCTCTCGTTCCCTTAAGCGCGCTTGAAAAAGGTTCAAGGCCGCAGCCAGCCGCATATATATGCACATACATCCGACACCGTCTATATTCCCTCTGCCAAAGTCAAATTCCTTCATCAAGTTGTAAATTACGCGAGAGACAGAGGGAGAGCTAGACGATTTGCGCATATTCACACACACACACGTGCGGACGAAAACGAGGACGAGGCTAGAAAGGAATCGTCGCAAAGGTCGCTTTCTTTTGTAATGCCGGGACTTTGTTACGGGCAGCGCGCGTTTGATCGTCTAGTGCCGGGCTGTTTGCGCGAAAGTGTGTGCTTTTAACGTGATGAGGAAGCGGGAGATAGAGAGCGTGAAGAAGAGACCCGAGTTCTTTGGTACAAAGGGCCGGTTAATTACGGTGACGATTTGATGGATTAGTTGACTTTCGAGCGCGCTGCGCGTCGTAAGAATGGAAAGTTTTCTGTTTGAGAGCACTTAATCGCTGTTGAAATCTGATTAAGTGTTTCGTTTTGTGGTATTAAAGAATACATATGTGAGTATTTGACAGCTAATTTTTGATAATCTCAAGAATTCTAATAATCGCGGTTTATCCACAAGTAGAACGCTAGAGGCGATTTAAGTAGTTCGACCTCGAGTTTAGTCAGACGCATATCCCTTATGTGTGCCTTACCCCCGTACTTATTTTCTCGGCATACCCGCGACTTCTATTTGCTCTAAGATATTGGAATATTTCCATTTCCCTTCGTATTCCCCAACCAAAATAGAAGCCTTAAAGAAGCCAGCCCCGTCGCTGCGCCTCTCTGGTACTCTCGCCCAATACATCCGCCTCTGCGCGCTATAATATTCCATCAATATTTTTCGTGGATGGAAACCTTGAACTGTGCTCCAGTTCCCGAGAAAGGAGCTGCATGCGAGCTACTCAGTCGCGATTCCGCCTGAAGCCCTCTTGATATTTCGGCGAATGCCTTGGGAGCGCGCGCACGCATAGCACGGCTAATTAAACAGCCGTGTAAGCAGACAAACGCTACTTAAGGGGAGCACGCCAGAGTCATCTCCAGAAGAGTGGCTGGAGGGAAGTTAGCGGCCTAAGGATGCGTGACTATTGCTCTGGCTTTGCTGTGCTCGCGATGGAATCTTTTGCTTGAGGTGCGCTGCTACGTGCTTTGTTTATAGATGAGCGAGCTGGATTGTTGCGGTCGCCTGAGCGGAGGTTGAGAGGAGAGATCGGAATTGTAGTTTGGAGAGTTGATGGAATTAATGTGTTTGGATGGAGGTGTTTTGGCAGTTGCGAGTGGGCTGGGATTCAAATTTGAAAAAATGAATTTTATTACTATTATGCGTTTGTGTTTATTTTGTATATTGTTTTAATTGACAAGTCGCGTGATGAATTGTTAAAATAACAGGTGGTATAAATGTATAAACCTGACTAGGAAAATATAAACTTTCACTCAATGTAGAAAAAAGGATGATATGCAAAAATGTACCAGTAAATCCATGTATGTGAAACACGAGCTTATTTTGTACGTTACCAAAATAAACGTGCAAACATTTTAATTGGTATAAACAATTTGTTGCTTGATTTCAGTACTTCTTTTTATGATCAAAAATATTGAATCTTTTATTCAAATATTATATACATTAAATATTTAGCGAATTAAAAAAGGTTTACGGCACATCCATCAATGCCTCCTTCTAACGCATTATATTTAAAATTTGCCCTTAAAAAAAAATATATATCCTCAGCATATATAAATACAGTATAAAGTCTAAATTTGAACACACTCCGTCGAGATAAGTCCCTAATTCAAACCGTTAACTTATTTATCTAAAAACTCTCACAATTCCACGGCGATCATTGAAGCGATCCGAAAATAAATTTACCTCCAGCGGCTTACGGTAACTAAGTTAAATCCAGATAAACCAGGAAAAAAAAAGTTGTATCGAACTGTTCGAGCGATAAAAATACGAAAGCCTCCCACGCGAATCTTCAACTACGCTCCGAGCTCACACGACGAGATTTTCAGTTCCGTACATTTTCAGTCCTTTTCTGCGCATGCTCTCAGCCCCCCAGTTACCCGTTGATCATGCCAGGAACCTATATATGAACCTATACGTGTCCTCTCGAAGAGATAACGAACGAGAGCACAGCCGCGCCAAAAAATAAAGGAATTTATCTGGGAGTATGAAAGAGAAAGAGAGCGAGTGGAAAAAAGAACGTCGTAATCTCGACTTTCACTTTGAATGGCGAGGAGATTCATTCATTCATAAAAAAAAAAGGAATCAGAGCTCTCGTTGTCTTGCAAACGAACGATGCGCGAGGCTCGGCCGAGCGACTACCCGCATATCATGAATCCGAAATATACGGAGAGCGGAGGTGGGCGATCGATTTTTTTTCCTGGCGCGCTTTTTTCGCTTTTTCCCTTTTGTGTACTCTGATATACTCTAGAGGAGAGGATGATGAATCGCACGCGAGCTCGTACGGAGAGTTATTTGAGATTGCAAGAGTTTTGATTTTTTTTTTTTATAGTGGGGTCTTTTCAGGAATTTTTGAAACTTTATGTTTTGTTGCTGCAGTATGTGAGTAAAAATATATTTTATTAAATGAACTTTTCGTATTTGTTTATGTAAAATGAATAAATTGTTGCTAAATGCTTTCTCATTCACGAGCAATTATAATTTGTGAAACATTCATACAACTTTCAATGTTTGCACTAACTTTTATGAAAACATTTTGCATTTCCAAAATCCAAGCTCTCCCTTAACACCTAATTACAAAAACAATGGCCGCACTAAGCGAAAACAAGAATCTGACACAGGCACTCGAAACTATCTCCGACAAGCAGCTCATCTCCTAATTATAATACGATTTCGGGAGTTGCATTCTCGAGTATGCGCGAGCGCATCGCAAATTTGGAAAAGTACACTGCGCGCCAGCTACACGAGCTCGCGTATATACTTATATACGTGCATGCGCGCGGCGAGGCAGCCGCGATTACCATAAACGAGGTCGAAATTTCACGCGCGCTCGGGCAAATCGTGTTTATACCTCCTCGTCACGCCCTTCGTAATCTCATCTAGCTGGAAAATTTGAGCGGGAATAACGAAGTGCTCGAAGGTGCATCAAAAGTGCGCATCGGCTTTTTATTTTTGCTTCGCGCAATTTTAAAAAAACTTTCTGCATTTACTTGCGGGCGAATGCAATTTGTCCTCTCATTTGCTCGATCGTTTGGGATTAAACGTGTAAACGATTGGACGAGGTTGGGTTTTGAAATTCTGGTTTCGATGCGAAAGTGGAGTTGCTATTTATAAGCCTTCTCCTGGTTAAGGATTAAAATTTATTTTCATGACTGAGCCGTGATTACATCAGGTATTTTATTTTATGATAAATAGTGATACGAATTGCTTTGAATCTTTTTATTTACTTGATAGAATCCAGTTTATTGGAATTGAATAACGAGTTTTTAACTTGCTTAGATAGGTCAAGAAAGGTGATTATACATACTTTCGGTAGAACGATTATCCAATAAATATTTATCATAACAATTTAATTAACTGATAAGAGAAAAAATAATTTTTGTTTTCATAAAATATAATTAATTGTGAGAATAAAATTCTAAATTTTATTATTATTTTGTATTTTCAGTGTCACTAATACTACTACTGTTATTATTATAACCTCTATTGTCTTGTTTAATTAATTATGGTTTCCTTTGTTCATTCCTCTTTATTCTTCAAACAAAGTTCATATAAATTCAGTAATATTAATTTAGCTTTAGTAATATTAAAATAATTCTAAATTACAAATTACAAAGGATAATTTCAATAAACTGTTAATATTTGTTTAAAATTTTACAAATCTAATTTGATAAAAAGAAAGAACTTGCCTCAGAACTTCTAAATATTAGTAATTTATTTGTTTCCTTTGATTTTATACATTTAAAGTAAAATTCATTTTATTTAAACGTTCACTGGTGTTTTGAATAATAATTAAAACGATAAAAGTAGTTGAATCTTACAAAAATTAAAATAATGGATCATGGTATTACTATACTATTATAAAAAATAATAAATATTAAACGCTAACAAAAAACTGTAAACACCGCGTAAATACACAAAGAATTCACGCATACGTTAAAAAAACAAATAAACCAAGCCCGCGAATAGCGCCAACTTCCTTAAAACAATGCAATTCGCATAAAAATCACTAACACCGATATCGGAAAAAGGCAAACCCGGATCTCCATATATGCAGCATACAAACGACTCGGCGACGTTTTATCGCCTCAGCACGCGCGCATATATAAAACAAAAACTCATACCAGCGCGTATGCACTAAAACCAAAAAGCTCAGTCTGGAAAAAGGGGAAACGTAAAGTTTGGTTTGACAGTCGTAAACGATACACCTCGCGAGAATGTATATAGAGCGCACGTGACGCCATCCTCGGCCTCGCAAATACTTCGAGCCATTTGGCTTCATTCGGCCAGCTTGTTTTTATGGATGCACGAACGATTTTCGCGCGAAACTTTTGCCGGCTGAGATTTTCTAAGTTCTTCGGCCAAAAGTCGGGGCTGAAGTGGGAATCCGGAAAGTTGAGAGATAAGAATGAGGTGACAAACTATCTTGCGTGGGCTTTGGGAGTTTTTGTTCTGTGCGTTTATCGATTTGTTAGATTAGATAAGAATATTTTTTTGGAAATATTTTTCAGTTTTATGATGGATACAAAAAACTAAAGTTTATATACTATATAAGCATTATCATAAACGTTTTCGAAAATTTACTTAACTATTTTATCAATTTAGTTATAATTAATTCCTACGATATACATTTTTCCATATTCAATACTTCTGTAATGCAAAAATTGAAAAAGAAATCAATATCATGCAAAATATGCTTTACGCGTTCCCAACACCGATAAATAATCCTTAACTTTCACATACATTTTCCAGCGGCTTCCATAAAACAATAAATTTATTTAAGCTTTTAAAAAATTCCGCTCGCCCGAGCCGAAACAAAAATAAAAGCCCGGCGAAGGTAAAAACTGAAAACAGTTTGCTCTCTAACGCTTTATTAAAACGTCGACTTCATATATGAATTCATGCGCTCATCCCTTTGTCTATCCAGTCGCTCTTTTTTTATGTCCGCCCGCGCGCTTGTGGCTAGTCAGGCGCGCGAGTGCGTTCCTCGGGAATTGAGATGGACGCAGAAAGAGCCAGAGCGATTGTGTATATGGGGTCGAGCTCAAAAGCACGATCGAAAATCGCTAAATCTTCGGCTGGGGAGGGGCTGGCTTTTTACGGTTGAAAGTACATATAAAAGGAAATTGTTGCGCCCCGCTCGCTGGGAATTTATCAGTTTAGCAGAAATAGACGATGTAGTTCTTTTTGCCATTATTTTGGGGCGGGGGATTGTTCGAGCGACTATTTATAGCGGAATACCATAAGGAGCGGTCTAAACTAATGTTATAGGGGGTGTAAATTTTATATACTTAATATATAAGTTTATTTTCTTTTAAATTCTGTTTGTAGTTTTATTTTTGTGTATTAAAAGAGGAAGCATCAAATAAAGTTTCGTATACACGCAGGTTATTACTTCTTTAAATGAATCAAAATATAAAGTAATTTATTTTCATGTGAATACCAAGCGAATATTAAATAAATATTGCGCAACACGTGGAAAACAAATTTTTATAAAATATAGTTTAAGAAGATAATTTTTTTGATTCTCCCTTTAAAAACAAAATTCAGCTGTCAAAAGCAGATTTAATTTTAATTAAAAAGTACTGTTATATCAACGTTCGAAATTTGTTTTTATCTTTTGTTTTTTCACAAATACAATTCCGAAAATCCCTTTAATAAATTCACGGAATAAGCTTCGCAAAAATAACTGAAATTTCAAAATAAACATTCATTTCGGCATTAGACAGAAACTGTTGACCCGGAATTGGATGTTTGGTACACAAGTGTCGTCGAGATTTGGCTTATTGAGCGAGCGGTCGGACTACCCGCTCTGTTGCGCGTTCCATGATAAACGCCGGAGATTTGTAAATGTGAGTTTCGCTCGCACGCTCACGTCAGCTCGTCTATAGAGAAAAACAAGGCTGCGGTAACAGAAGAAATATATGGAGATGGAAAGGGACGTTGATTAAATATTGTTTGCGGGGGAAGAAAAAAAATGGGGTGATTCACGCATGTTTTATTGTTGATTGTACGATTTTGAAGAAATACGTGTACTTGAATAATTCTTTGATATTTTTTGCTACTTATTTTTTGCGAAATTGCGTAATCTGTAGCTATGGAAATAATGAAAATAATTTCAAGATTAGTTTTTAGTAATAAAATTTTATTATTTATAAATGTTTCAAATTTGATAGAATTATTGCTATGGTTATGCAAAAAAAAAAAAAAAAATAAATAAAAATGCAAAATAGACAAACGTACTATTTATTACAAATAATTGATATTCAATTAATTGGAATTTCCGAATATGGAATCTTAAATAATCCATAGCTTTACTTCAAACTGCATATTAAAAATAGTTGTACTTATCGCCAATTGATTTCAAATGACCTAATTGTATTTATGAAACATACAGCTTCACTACAAAATTCCAGCATAAAACCTTTTATCAATTAAAAAAGCTAAATCAATCCCAAAAACAGCACTGAAATCCATCCAAATCATAACACTAAATACGCTCCAAAAAAGGTGAAAATTCGCAATGAATAGACTAACGAAAAAAGGGCGGACGCGTGTCAGCATGAATGGGCTAGTGCGTAGCGAAACACGCGTGTGACGGAAGGGTCGTCAGGAAAAATGAATGTAGACACGGAAATGCGGAGTAGTAGGCGCTGGCGGAAAGTGAGTCGACGCGCCCGTTGATTTATGATAGACTTCAAAGGATTTTCCGGGCGTGTGTGTGAGAACCTGGCTCTCTGGGGAAAAAGGATCAGAGAACGATACAGAGAACTAAAGGCATGAGTGTCGACGTTCTTCCAATGTGGCCCAGAGCTGTATCACGTAAAGTTTTGTGATATAACGTGGTGTTTTTGCACTGTGGCAATAGTTTAGAAATGTTCTTTTTATAATTGTCTGTTTTGGGGATGGTATTAATTTCCATACCTGAAAGGGTGATTTGATTTTTTCTTAATTTGGCTTTTTTGCAGAAAATTTTCTTATTTAATAAGTTGGAAATTTGTCTCTTTTAAAATTGTATCGTCATGAAATTATTTTCTATAATCATTATGAAAAATCAGCAATATAGAATACTAATGTTTAAGTAATTAATCAGTTTTCATTTATGATTGCAGTAATATGAAAATAACTTCCTCCCACAAAGTATTTTATAGTGATGGTTACTGGATGATAAATTAATGGAATGTTAATTAATCGTATAATTTGAGTGCTTCATAAAAATCATGCCTTTTTATGACGATATTTTTCTCAGTGATATAATCAATGAATAAAACACATGTTATATAATCAGGTGATAAAATTTGTATCGATTTCCAGGCTGTTTCATCATAGCTTTTTGAATATTATGATAAAGCATAGTATCCTGATATTATTATGATCATTTAAAGTTAACAATTTATCAATTTCTTCCATGACAATCGTTGATTCTTGATAGATGTAAACTATGGAGTGTAGTAGTTTTGGTAGGTAAGTTCTTTTATAGTTTGACAGTTGCTAAAGTTAAAATTAAAATAAATCATGTATTATATGAACGTATTTATTAAATACAGAAAAACATATTTAGTATTTCACATAAGTACATAAAACTATAAATAATATAAAAAAAATAGAATTCCTCGTAACGAAGAAATATGTAACAATAGTTTCTCATTGTCTACCAAGCTAAAGTATTAATAAAGTTTACGCACGAGCACATTAACGTTCGATTTAAACAACAAAGGATTCTTTTTTTAACCAAACCGTAGAATTTGTATCGTGCGACTAAAGGCAACAAAGCTCAGGACTGTTAGTATTGTTGGAATTCCAGGAACGCGGAGGTGATAAATAAGAAACGAAGTACGAGCGAGCTCGGAAATTCGCGAGTGAAAATGGGCAGACAATAGCCTAATGCAACAATAGCTTTAGAGCGCAAGAGAAGTAAAAAAGGAAATGTTGAAGAGAAGAGCGGAACACAGGAGAAGCTCAAAGGGAATAAAGGGAGCGGCTGTACCCATCGCGTAAAAGAGCAATCCTAATCCCTCCAAGGACTTTTCCGCGCAAGGGATTTTGCCTTTCCTTAAGAAAATTGAAGATTTTGAAGTGCGAAATCCAAAGGGGAAATTCTTATTGGAGATAATAATATTAGAACTCGTACTCAGTGTAAGATGTTCGTTGTGGCTCTGCGGCAGGGTATTTTTATACTTTTCCGCAGAAGAAAATCTAAAAGATTTTAACATTTTTACAATATTTAGTATGAAAAAAGTTTCATCAAAAGATGTTTAAAAATAACCTTTGATAATATTACTGAAAAAATAATATAGTTAATACAGAAGCTAAAAGAAATTAAGATTAAGTGAAATCAATAAGAAATATAGAATAAAAGTACAAAATCAGCAGTTATTGGTTTTCTATTTTAAAGAAAAAGATTGAAAAAGTTTAAATTACACTATTTTTCAATTGAATTCTCAACCAAAACTTTCATGAATTTATTAATACGACATAGATTGCGATTCTTACTTCAACCAGAGATGAGTACAATTCTAAAAAAACGATCAGATCTGATTCGTTAAATATAAGAAGAAAGGTGAAATTTTAATTTTTTAATTTTATTTCTGCTCTCTATAAGATAATTGAAAACAAATGAAATTCGTTCTTCATGTCGTCTTCAAAATTTGTTTGTAAGATAATATCTTCTTTTTGTAAGCCGAATCTTAGATAAAATGCCTTAAATCAGCAGAATAATTTTCCTTGTTTAGAAATATTTCATTTTTAATACTTTTGTATATAACAGTAACATATATTTAGTATTATGTTTTTCTAAAAAACAAGGAAAAAAGATCATAAAATTATACCTTAATCTATAGCAATATACTTTTGAAAAACTTTTCACCTCAGATTTCATTCGTGAAACAACCACAATTCGCATTATAATTTGTAAAATTAATTTTCTTCCATTAAAAGAAATCAAATTCAATTATTACCCTCACACTAGAATCAAGATAAGAAAAATTGAAAAAATGAAGAGATCCAGCTCGAACGTAGGCGAAAGAAGTTTATGGAAAATGCCTATTTTCGGAATTGCTTACGAAGAGGCGCGCCTATAATGGCCGACGCAAGGAATTCAAATAAAGGAACGTTATAGCCGAGAGATCGTCGAAGACATGCCATACTGTTATTCGCGAGGCCGAGCGCGCTCGATTATATCGGGAAACAAAGCGAGGATGTATATGGGAAGAACGGATAGCGAGGAACAATTTATTTTCAGTACTGCTCGCGCGACGCGCTTTTCCGAGGATTCGACTGATTATTATCTAGATTGCTTCCGTAACGCTTGTAAGATACTCCGAGACAAGAATTTTTTCCCTTAATGGATGTGCCGGCTATTTTAGTAAAATAAATATTATAGGAATATTGGGACGATATTCTAGAAAGTTAGATTGTTGAAATAATTGGATTTTTTTTAATAATGCCACTTCTTTTTAAAAGGGTACTTTATAAACATTATAACAATAAATCAAACTACTATTATGCTTTTAATGTACAATAATATTCCCTGATTTACCGCACTCCGCTGGTCGATAAGTTTGCATATCGTTCTGAAAGCTATGCAAATCTTTTTCTTTCCGCTTAAAAGACGGATTTGCGTGAAACTAGGATAATGCGAATGTAATGGATAAAATGCGACGGATAAAAGACTTTTTATTAAGCAAAGAAGACGAAAACTTTCTAATAATAACCCACCAACTTTGTCGTATTCTTTCAATTAACCCAACAAACTCAAAATTCAAACCCTGAATCTTAACAGTTTATATTTAATTACCCATGTCGCCGTTTCCCTACGAGCATTCGCATAACAACGCTACCGGCTTCCATTCTCCTTTTACGAATCAAGCAAGCAAACAGCCCAACAAGCGAGTAAACCACGCGTTATATATTCTCTTCACGTGTGCCACTCGAACGTTCGTATGCATTGTCATGGCTGAGATAACGTTGCAATTTGTTCTGATTATCTCAGCCTTGTCAGGTATCTCCCCCTTTATAGGACCTCGGCCTCTTTTGGCCATCTCTGCCGCTTTTATCGGTAGGATTGCGACTATATATCTGTGTAGCCCTCAGCCGCGGAGCGCCGTAAGTGTGCTGCTGATTTTGAGCGTCGTTATATTTGGCGTTTTAGTGCGGATCTCAGTGGCTGTTTTAAAATTGAAAATGTGTCAAGTGATGTCAGCGGACTGATTGGTGAGTTGAAAATTTTTGAAGCATTTATTGATTATACATTATTGCTGATGTTAAAACTTAAACCTTCTCTCAAATTTAGTATATTCGATTGAATCCAGATCATCCATTAATTTGAAACTGACCAAAGAATATTCAAAAACAACCCAGCCTAACCAACTATCATAAATCCCGCAATAACCAAGCGTTCAAATCTTTACCAATGATCACGCCATTAATAACTACCCAACATCCGCGTGCAATCCCAGTAATAAACGCCCATACCAGGACTATCACTTTCGGAGGTAAACGATAGCTCTGTACCTGGCGCACTAGTCTTGCTTGTTCAGAGCCATTTATCGCCGGCAGAGATCCAGCAAAAGCATCGCGCGGCCTCCACGATCAATCCCCCGCTGTAATTCAGCCGTAAGGGGGGGAGGTGAGCTGCAGGCTCGCGTCCCTCGCTAATCAAAATGGTACGATTATAAACGATCCTCCGATGAGCGATGAGCGCCGCGCAAACAGGTCGATCGGAAGGTAACGTTGCGGCTCGGCGCTACACGTGTATATATAGTTCCGCGCCGTCGGCGCGTGGGCGACGATGGTCAGCGCTGTTAATTCCGCAAGCTAAGCACGCTCGGCAGGCTAAGTCAATTCTGTGTGCGGAGCTATGCAGACTGTGAGCCTGGGCTTGGCCGACCTATTGCGCTTTGGGGCCTTAATGAAATGCGTTTATTGGGTTATCGATGCTCTTTTTGGGCTTTGAGTTAGTGGTTGGAGCGTTGGTGAGTGTGGCTTTTATTATCGAGAGATCTTGGCGGGTGGAATTAGATTTGAAATTAGCTGGGGGCTGGATTGCATTAGAAAGTGACCTGTTGCAAATTGCGAGAGTCATGTTTATTAGTACAATTTAATAATTGATAATATTTATGTATAAGTGATTAATTATAATTTTAACCCTCCTGCGCCGAATGACAAGATATCTCGTCATTTCGAAGTCGTTACTATATGTCATTCGGCGTAGGGGGGGGTTAAAAATATATGGAGAATTCAAAACCAAAGGAGACCAAGCGCCATTTTACATGTTTTTGAAAAAACGCAGTAGAGCAGTTAACCAACCTTAATTCGAAAAATTAGTACTCTTATTTAAATAAATAGTGTTTTGAGGCTACAGGATCCGAGGATAACTAAGTCTCTTATGTTGAAATTTCAAAAATGTAAACCTTTCTTCGTTAAAAAAGACCCTTTTTTAGAATGGACTGGGCTTCCTTTGACGCTGAGTCCTCCATATATCGCGCGTCTTTTGTGATATTGCGGTCTCCTTGATTTCGTGAACATACTAGTTAAGGTTTAAAGAAGTTATAATCAAACTTTATCCAAAAATCGATATTCTTTTATTTGATTTTTGTTATCTTAGAAAACTACAGATTTTAAATTAGTTTTATGATATATTGTTGGAATACGAAGAGAATGAACACCTATCATTAAATTTTTGAACTATGGTAAGCAAAAATTTTCTACCATTCTCGATTATTTTTAGTTTTAATCTTTTAAGGTAATTTAACATTCGGGGGCTCATTTTCATATAAAAAGGCCATCTTAAAATTGAATATGTGGATTTTTTGGTAAAGAACTCCAAATTTATTAAAGTTTACGTTTATAAGATTGTGTCATTTCAAAATGTGACACTTTATTAATATTAAATAGTCCGAGTAAAGAAAAACAACTATACTGTTAAAGTTAATATACAAAAGTAAAAAAACTATGACTATTAAATTCGTAACAATATACAAAAATTCGAAAAAATATAATAGACTTAAATTATTTGTTGAATATTGTACCGTAAGCAGTCCATAATCTAGTACCAGGGAAGCGAGTTTTGTTTTACATATACGAGGAGTATAAAAAAATATTTCATTCCAAATATAAAAGGTATCGACAAAAATACACTTCGCTAAATTGAAGCCATCCTTCCTGAATGTATAAAGCGTCTGAAATTGCATAGCTTGAAAAAATTTTGAGCTAAGATAGCGAAAGTAGAAGTATTTCTGGAGGAGAATAATATAAAAAAGAATAATACTAGAAATATAAAGTGAAAAAACTTAAGAATAATAAATTGATAAAATTTTGTATAGACAGAAAAGTTTTAAGTATATTTTTTATCAAATGAAGGTATCGACTAAAATAAAAATAACTCATAATTTATATTTTTAAATTAAAGTAAGCAATGCAAAACGTTACCCCAATTAACATATTTATTAAATTTTTCTTTATATATAAAATTACCAAAATTACGAAAATCGGTTTTATATCATTTCTACAATATTTTAATAGTAGAGTATTATACTATTTAGTAGAGTTAATAATATATATTATATATAAAAATTAAAACTTTGAAGAATCCTTTTTCACAATGATAAAAAAGGATCAAACAAATTAATAAAATTATAATTTAATTCTACTAAATCTAGTAAAAAATGTAATTTTGAATTTTTACGAACTCATACGTATATAACAGCAGCAAAGCTTACTGAAATATAAATTGACAGAAACTATGTTCGTACGTGACGGAGATATTTCGACGAATTTCTTTGAAAATACATGTACAGTCTTATAAAATATATTTGATGGTATTTCAAATAAAATCTATTATTTTTATTTATGATTTTGAACCAATAAATGTTTGTTTGTAATGCGACTTTTGCAATAATTTATTGAATATACCAATTGAATACAAATATTTATGTTAATAACATTTTATAATTCTATTTTGAATATTTAAAATAATATGTATTTTAACTTACATTATATTTATTCACTTATCATCATCTACTTTTAAAAAACTAAATACCAAAGGAAAACGCTTTTTATATTTTAAAATTCTCTACTTTAAAAACATAAACAAACATAATACTCACAAAAATCCTTATTTTTTAAAACCATAAATCCACTAAAATGACGAAATTCCGGCTATTTTATCGAGATAATGGTTGCCACCCCATCGCCGTAAATTCGGTAAACTTTCTTTCCGCGGCTAAACGAGTATTTTTTCATTACTCGGACGCGAAAAAACGTTGACGACAAAGTATACTTTAGAAAAAAAGAAAAGAGCCGGGGATGGGGTGGAGGATGAGCGATAATACGTTAGCAAGAGAAAGAGAGAGAGAGAGAGAGATAGGAAGAGAGAGAGAGAGAAGAGCTAACTTTGCTCGTATAACAGCGACGTACAGCGCTTCACTTGGACAATGAGTGGTATGTACGTTTTCCTCAGTGTTACTCCACGCGACTATATTCTTCCTCCTCTATTTTTTCGCGCAATCTATTCTCCTCACGTGCTATTCATTTACTCGGCTGTTACTTTTTATTATTTGCTTTCTCTGTCATACATATATTTTCTCTTTTCGTTGCTTTCCATTGCCATTAATATTTATACAGCTGTTATTGCCGCTCGGCGTTGATTTAGTTGTTGCCGGGGCCAATTTTCAAAGCGCTTTCGTGAAACTTGAACTTATAAACTATTTAAGTATGAAATGAAAAAGCCTGACTTTTTATGGCCTATGAAAGTAGTTCGTTTATATATCCGCAATTTCGTATTTCAAACTAAATAGAAACTGTAACGACCTCCGAGGGCTGAATTTCAATGAACAAACTATAAAGAAATTTACTAGCGATAAATTAGAAAGCTTGTAACGCCTATTTTAACGTTACACTCTCTTGATGCCATCATATTAACTATTCAAAAGACGCCGTAAGCATTGCTATCGATTAAAACAATATTTACTAGGCAAACATGTTTTCCTACGAAATTCTCCCAACAAAAATATTTTCTCTTTCTCAACAATTTCAAAAGCATGTCTTACATTTCCTCGCGCCTTCACACACGCATTCCTGTAACTCTCACCCAGCTTAAAAAAAAAAAAAACTTCCACCTTTTCCTTTAACACGAGAAAGCTGACAAAACACGATTTTGCGCGTGTCAACAATCGAGTCGCTCTCAACTTTTCCTCGCTGCATTTCAGCGATCTATGCGCTCGTAGCTGAAAATAAGGCTCAGCTCTCCAGGCGCAACTAGTTTCCGCTCGCGGCGAGCAGTCGTAAAACGCGCCAGCAAACTTTTCCCGCAGAAGGGCCGAGGGCACGCGCTGCGAGGCTCGATATTACGTATACGCGAGGCGCAAACAACCCCGTGGCCTGCATATTTTCGAGGCGCGCGCGCGCGCCGTTTACGCCTCGAGCTGGGCTCGAGTTTACCGGGGCCGTATAACTAGTGTTGTTGGAGCACGACGATGGGAAAGTTGCGGCTAAGATGATTCGAAATTTACATCGTAAGCGTGGGAATTTCAGAGCGAGAGGATGGACTGCTTTTATGGGGGAGGAGGGGGGGGGTGAATGGAGTAAGCTGCTCGATTTAGGGAGGTCTTATTTTCTGATATTTTGAGAATAGGTGTTGTAAGTGAGTTGTGGAGGATTGTTGGGAGGAAATTAAATTCTGAGTTTGGGATTGCTTGGAGCAAAGGGTAAAGATATTTCTTGAATGGTCATAGTGGAACTATTTATCGTGAATGATGTTTTAAATAATATACGGGATTGTAAATTGCTGACATCAAGGCTTAATATTAACCTACTTTTAAATTAAAGAAGGTCGATTCTCGAAGAAATCGTTTCTATTTCATGAACTATTCATAGATGTATAAAATCGATTTCGAAGTCGGACTTTATTGAATCGAAATTGGTGTCTTCAGGAGGAGCGGGGCGGGAAAACAATTTTCATTTGAATTTTATTTAAATTTGATTATCGGCTTTACGCTTTTTTCCTAATTGAAACTTCAAGAGTCACTCCGGGTGCGCGCGCGCGATTGCGACTGCTGATTGGAAATAAATGAAATTTCGTCTTGATCGGATTAACTTTTTACGCGCGTTACACTAATCCCACAATTTAATTCGGCCGAGCCATCAACTGGCCTTTGCGCTTCCATCAAACTGCAAAGCAAATACAGAAAGCGCCAATCGCGAGCTGGAGCGTATTTTTTCAAGCTCCCACACGCTACGTCATTTCTCGGGAGGGTGCGAATGGAAAAACAATAGGCGGTTTGTCACGACCTTGAACACACATGCGACAAGGGATGGGAGAGAATGGCTCGAGCTGGAAAAGCACCGCTTAATTCTGATATAATTAGAAAGCTGGGGAGGAACGGAACTGGAATCTCTGATGAGCGACGTCATGGCTTGTCTGTAAGGACCTAGATGTTAATCCCCGGATGAGGGTGAGTGTTGAAGTACCCAGCGGTTTTTGACTTAGGATGGTCTTATTAAATAAAGGCAGCGTGTTAAAAGCCAAAGGTATATTGAAACATTGATAAGGGGAAATCACTTTCCGAATAGAAAATTGCAATTTTCAAAAAACATTCCAATTCGCATCTGAATGTAAAATATCATCGAATAATCTCTTATTCAGAAGACAGTCATCGAACAAATTATCAAGTCCCCCCCTGGAACGCCTAATTGAAATTCCTCGGAGTCCCCCGTGGGCCATGAGAGAATGGCTCGCAGAAATAATCATAAATCGAGGAAAATTTTCTTTGTAAAAGAAAAGAAAAATCGCCAGTTAAACATCTCCTGCTGACCCAGTTTCGAGGCGAGCCACCCCAAAGCTCCAACCCCCTGCAAAGTCCAGGGCTCGCGCGCGCGCTCGGCGACAAATTCCAAAGAGAGCGCACAAGTCGCACTTTATAGCGAGCTCGGCGGAGGCCGAACGAGCCCTTAAAACTTCAGTCGGGAGGGAGGTGAGAGGGAGAGAGGCGTGGAACGAAGTGTCGTCTCCACTACATGAATTTAGCGTCGTTTATGTGAGCGCGCCAGAAATCGCTGGCGATGGGGGCGCTGGCTGATATCCCTGGGATCAAGGCCTTCATATCGACTGGATTATATACGTGGTGTATATCTTCGAGAGATATTTGGAGAGAGAAAGCGCAGGGTGGTCCGGATGACTCCGGAAAGGGAAGTCTGTGGATGTGCGTGAGTGTGAGAAATGGACGGGAGAATGGGATATCGGAGGATTGCCGGAGAGATACGAGAGATATAAACTTTTATGGTTGTCTCGAATATTCATGGCCATGCGAATTTTCGACGATAAAAATCGACCGAATTAAGATGTCTGAAGTTTTCGAGGAGTCAGATGGAAGAGAGTGTCGGCGCTTCAGAATTGACTTTGCTGAAATTTTTATAAAAGGTTACGTTTACGATGTGATCAATCGGTTCACTTGAATACTTAAAGTCAGTTTATTTATTGTCCTCCGTAAATTTGTTTTAAAATGTTAAAACTAAGGAATAAAAAACGAATTTTGGAAAAAGCTTTCGAAATTAAATCTAATTTAAGCTAATAATTAGGACCTAGCTTAGTTTCTTCATTACAAACATAACTATAATAGTTACTCACAATCAGACCTAAGCTACAGCTCATTGAGGACCTAACGAAATTTCACCAACTAATTAAATTTCTACTCGGGTCGTCGTTGCGAACACGGTTCGTTGTGCCCTTTATTGACAGTAGATCAAAAGGCGACTACCGACGAGCAGCAGTTAATTAATTCACTAATCAGCCACTCTATCAGTAGCGCTAAGTCAACCAAAGGCTCACTCTGAATCGTTCGATTTCCATCGACCAAGCTACACCTTCAATCTCCTGCTTCGTCGCATAGCTATCTTCTCCAGAATGTGTCCAGCGACTAATGGGTAGCAAGCTCTGCTAAGCTAGCGGAAACTAAGGGCCACGTCGCTTGAGTGATAGCTAATACAGCAAACCTCGAGCAATATGAGCCATCGGTTGTGTTGTGTAAATGTAAAACAGGTTTTGACTTTCTATTTTTGTTTTGCGGGAAATTTAAGTACTAAAATATTTTATTGCTTTCAGAATCTACTCTCAATCTATTTTTTACAGTATTAGATATCTGGGACGTGCAAGGGCTAGTTTTGTATTTGAATCTTTCGAATACATAAAGATAAGCAAAATGAAAACAGATCGAGAAAAGAATTTACGTGATTTTGATAGAACACGATTACTTCTAAGATTAATTTTGAATATCGTCTCGTTAATCTATCTGACAGCCAATATGGAAGTAGATATAAGTAGGATTTTACAATTTTTTAATAATAATAAGTTTGAAAAGAAAAGTTTGTGGAAAAATTATTTCTTTAAATTTAAATTTAAGATTCTTATTTTAAGTAATTCAGTATTAAACCATTTTTATTAGAAACCTTATGAATATTCCTGCATATGGAAATCTACATGAAGATTAAAGCTTTCATTAGTTTAATTAAAATTACGAAACTATACGACGTATTTACTCAAAAACTAAATATTTACGAAATAATGAACTGCTTTGTCAATATTCATATTAAAGAAAGTTCACGAGTTGAAAGTTATTACTAAAGTGCCTAAAGTAATAATCGAGTAGGAAAGTTCGAACACTGTAAGTAGTAAAAAACTTTAACAAATTAATAATCGTTTGTTTACGGACGACCAACGATTCGAAATATACGTTCACATTCACTATTTACTTCGATTAAATTAGTTCCGTATACTAATTAGCCTTGGTCTGACCTATTTAATTGATTTTCCAAACACGAGCCATACACGTAAATCACTCGCTGTTCACATTCTAATCTCTTACCTTGAATACCTCATCAATTAAAGAAACACACCCAAAACATCAAAAAGCCCACGCACAACAAAAACACCCACGACAAACCCAACATCCCCACCGCCCACAGCCACTTCACCCATAAAAAATGCATCCCCAGTCACTCTGCAAAAATAATCACTGACCTTCTTGACGAAGGACATGACGTTGGTGGGCAGCATCTTGTCGGTCGGCGGCTCTCTGGCCTCGTCCTCTCTTGTCGCGCGAAACTCTGGCTGCGGCGATCGCCGCTCGCATGGGCGAAGACCCGCCGGAAGACAAAGACACGGCCACTACGCTCTCTCTTTTCTTCTCGCTTGCGCTCCTCACATCGCGACGGGGCCGGCACTCCCGACTGGACCCGGCAGCCTCGCGCTCTTTCCGCAGCTCTCGCCCACGGCGGAATCCTTACGCGCGATCATTCCGGCACGAGGAGGCGATCAGCCTCCACGCGATTACTTTTGCTTTCTGCGGCCGCTACTGCTCGCCTCGCCGAGCGCAAGCTCTTGACCCTCTCTTGCGAGCGCGAGCTTCGATCCCCCTCCGGCGGCTGGATGTCGGTGACCTTGCTGGGGTGCTGCTGTCGAGCGGCCTGGAACATAAGAAGGGGGGCTGCGTTAATTGGCTGCTTTGATCGGTTAAGGCTTGGTGGTTCGAGGCGCTGTGCTTTTGTAAGAATTTTACGGAATATTTTAAATTTAATTAAAGAGGGATTGTTTTTTTACGTATTAGGCTTTATTGAGTTAGAAATATGTGATGGTAAACAAAAGGACTTAGGATGAAATCTCATTTGAAATCTCATTTGAAATCTCGATTTTACACTGAGAAAAAGGTCCTAGGAAAAATTGCTATAATTTTATCAAAGTGGATACATCTTGGTATTCTGAAAAAAATTACTATGAAACTATTAATTTTTGCTAGGTTTCTATCAATTTTTACTATGTTACATAATAATTTTTGTTACG